>LOJH01004522.1:6330-30026 GCA_001685095.1 Ellobius talpinus | reverse complement strand
ATAGATAGATAGATAGATAGATAGATAGATAGATAGATAGATAGATAAACTGTGTAGCTAAGTGTTCATTTGTTGTTCCTTGGTAGTTTTAGAATCTACCAGTTATCAGACACTGTAGGACTAAAGACACAGATGAAAAAGACAAAGTCTCTTCAGTTTGTTTATAGTCTGATGAAAGATGTAATCAGTATTACTAGATGAGAGAAATTATAAAGCTGGAGCTAAACATCCCTACATTATCTCTACGGGGAGGGAGTCCATTAGTAATCAAATGAACAAAGTCCATCCTTGGTATTCCTGTTAATTTGTGAAACAAGTGGAAACAGATTCTTCTACCCAGAAAAATAATTCTCCAACTATCCTTTATGCTAACTTAAGGAATATATTTACATCTTTTTAGAAAAAGAAAACGGATTCAGGAGAAGTAAAGCAGAAAGACCTCTAACCAGCTGTGGGACCCTGGAAAAATCACTTCCTTTTCTAAATCTCAATTGCTTCATCTCTAATAGGTCTCTTTTTGGCCAACCTCTTTGGTGAGAATACATGTAGAAGTGCTTTGTAAACTTTGAAATATAAAACTTGAAAGGATTCAAAGTCCTAGATAAAAATATAGAAAGGCTATTCATTAATACTTCACATATTTCCTTTATTAAATAGTTAATGATAGATTTGATTAGATATAAACAGGAAATGAGAACATTTTACAGAATGGAAACCATAGAGATAAACTTTCCCTCCCACCCTCACTCCAGAGCATTTAGCTAGACTTACTATGTTAACAGAGCCTTGTTGGAAAGAAAATCATTTTTGACTGCAGCTCTTGCTTTCTTTCTTAGAATGTGTGCCCTCAGTAGACATGATCTGAGAATAATTTACATGGTTACTGGGAAACCTTTTAATAGAATCTATTTGAAAGCACATGTTTTTGTCAGAATTATTCTTGCTTTCTGTAAGACCAGTAAGAGTCCCTGGTCATGATCTTAAATGATGTTTGTGTGAGATAGGATTCACCTAGACATCGTTTTAAAGTTCATGTTCTGACTCATTCAGGCTAGAGTGGGACCCACTTGTTGGCACACTACAAATTGATGTGCATGTTGTATGTTCCAAGAGTCTCTTCTGGTTTCAGTTGGGAACAAGGCCATGGGTCTCGTTTATCCTGCATTTCAGTGCTCTCTTCTTGAGCCTTAGTCTTTTGTGTTGACTTTCTTCAGTAAAAGTCACTCAGTTCTAAGTCAACTTCTTCAAGTTTCTAAATCAATGGAGTCTGTAAACACAAGTACCCAGTCATGATTGGCTTAAAATTATGTAAATATTCTGATAAAAGGCTATGTGTACCCACTCTCTAAAATTGTAAGAAAAATTGTCATGTGGTGTCATGAGAGGTTCCAGTAACTGTTCTGAGCAAGAAATGTTTTGACAAAAGCCCCTGCTGCTGCTTTTAATAATGTTCGCATTTTCCATGGCTTGATTTATTTTATTAAAGTTAGTTGGTGAGGGGGTCTCTAAGACTAACAGTTTATTGGGGGAATGAATGGTGTCACAGTGAGAATGGGAATGCACAGGGAACTGTGAGTGCATGCTGATAGGCCAAGGCTCGGAGTAAGTTTTAAAGGCAAAAGTCACAAATGAAACAATAATTTTTGGCCACAAAGATTAATAACAAATTATACTAGTCCTGTGTCAAACTGGTTGGATATCTTTATAAGGCTTATTATTTGATTTTTGTTTTACTTTTTAAATAGAGTCATTCACTATATAACCCGGATGACGTTGAATGCACCACCCTCCTGCCTCTGCCTCCAAGTACTTTAAGGTTGTGGATAGATCCACAAAAACTAGTCTTTTGTGTTTAAGGCTGAAGTAGACTCTGAGCAAGGCTGTGGTTCTGTCAGGGTTTTCTTTTGTGATATCACTCAGTTGTGTGAGAACCTTTCCTTTATAGTCACCCAGCTTTATTTATTTATGGTTCTCTTGGGCTTTATATTTTTACTCTGTAACATTAAGTGATAGAATTTAGGGGTTCTTATTTGGGAACTATCACAAAACTTCTATGAAAGTTTGTGTGCATGTTTATGTATGGGCACCTCTCATTTGTCTTGGAGAAGTACTTAGGGTTGGCAACCTTGAGTCATATGGTATATGTGTGATGAACATTTTCAGAAACTGCCAGATGTTTTGCAGAGCAGGTAGACCGTTTTGGATTCCCACCAACAGGGTACAGGAATGTCAATACCTCCATTTGTTAGCACTCAGTATAATGTTTTCCATTTTAGACATACAAATGACTGTGTAGTGCTGTCTCTTGATTTTAGCTTCCATTTCCTGTTTACTAATGAGATGGAGAGTCTTTTCATGTGGCTCATTTTTTTTACATATGCCTTTAATTGGTGAAAGGTTTGAAAATCTTTCCCATTTTTAAAGTTGGGTCTTTTCATTACTTATTTTATTTTGAGCGTCCTTTACGTATCTAAGGTACAAAGTGCTTTCTTTATTTGACATGACGTGTAAAGATTTTTTCTCCCTGTCTGTAGCTTGCCTTTCATTCTCTTCTATAAAGTAAGTTTTGGTTGTCTTTAAGAGAACAAAAGTTTTTAATTTTTCTATTTAAATTCAACTTAAACATTTTTTTCTTTCATGTATCTGTGCTTTTGAATCAAGTCTAATTGTCTCCTAACACATGGTCACTGTACTTTCCTATGTTCCTGTGGTAGTATTGATGCAGATCTTACATTGAGGTCTATGATCTGTTTGATTGTTTTGTAGATAGGGGTACTGAAATTCTTGATATATGGATATTTCATAGTTCCAGCACTATTTTTGGAGCATCACCCTTTTCCATGCAATATCCATAATGCCTATGTGGAAAATCATTTACTTATAGAACATAGGTCCGTATCTGAACTCTGCCTTTTCCTTTGTTCTGTCTTCATCCTGATGTCATATCCTTAATCCAGAATCATGACAAAACTGGAGGTAGTCACAGGAGTCCTCTGGCTGTTCTTCTCAAAGTTTTTGTTCTTGTTCCTGTTCATGATCTTGCCAGTTTCTTTGAGTATTTTGCTTGGAATTATGTTGAATCCATAGATCTTTTAGAGAGAATTGTCACTAAAACAGTTATTTTTATCCCTAATCCATGAAAGTGATTTCTTTCCCTTTGCTTAGCTCTTTAGTGTCTTATTACCCTTGGTATATAGATCATTTCTGTGTTTTTTAAAGTATTTCATGTATTTTATGTTTTTATTGCTATCCTTCCTTTCTTCTTTCTTTGTTTCTTTTTTCTCTTTGGGGCCCTGCCACCCAGCTCTCAAATAAATACATAAAGACTTATTCTTACTTATTAATGCCCAGCCTTCATTTGGCTTGTTTCTAGCCAGATTTTCTAAATTAAATATCCCTTTTCTATGTTTTGCCTCTGGGCTTTTTACCTTTTTTTATTCTATATATCTTTCCTTCTTACTCCATAGCTGGTTGTGTAGCTGGGTGGCTGCCCCTGGTGTCCTCTCCTCCTTTTCTAGCTCCTTGCTCATCTTTTTCCAGGATTTCTATTCCTATTTATTCTGTCTGCCTTCCAGCCCCACCTATCCTTTCTCTCCTGCCTAACTATTGGCTGTTCAGCTCTTTATTAGACCAATCAGATGTTTTAGGCAGGTAAAGTAACACAACTTTAAACAGATACAGTTGCTGTTTCCTGTCTTACATCCTGCTAACTCGCTTATTGATTTTGATAGAAATCATAAATTTTCCACATCTTATTAGTTTTCTTTTGAATAAAGGGGGTTCTACTTCTTCCTTTCCATTATGGATAATTTTTATTTCTTTTTTGTCATACATTATAATCAATGTCTCCAATGCCAGATCTCTGAAGTTTATTAAGATAAAAGACAGGCATATCTGCCTTTGACATAGGAAGGATGGTGAAAGAATTCAAGTGGGAGGCTAGTCAATATAGATAAAGAAGTTATCGTTAAAATGATAGCTTTTAAACAAACAATCAAAATTTAGCCAATGTAGTTCACATTAAGATCTTCCCAGTGGATACAGATAACAGCTAATCTATTTCTGATGCTGAGAACACTTTGAGTATGATAAGATTTAGAGCAGAATGTCCTAAGCCTAGTAAAGAGTAGCTATAGATATCAACCTACAGTTGACTTATAGATAGGTAGATAGATAGATAGATGATAGATATAAATATATTTTTAAATTAGTTAGAATATAATTACATCATTTCTCCTTTTTAACCACCCCTTCCATTTACCACCCTGTGCTCCCTCTCAAATTCTTGGTATCTTTTTCTTGTTACTTTTTTAAAATTTTTTACATTTTATTTTTTATGTGCATTGGTGTTTTGCCTGCATGTCAGTCTGTGTGGAGGTGTAGGATTCCCTAGAAGTGAAGTTACAGGTAATTGTGAGCGGCCATGTGGGTACTGGGAATTAAACCCAGGTCATTTGGAAAAGCGGTCAATACTATTAACTGCTGAACCATCTCTCCAGCCTTAAGTGTTATTATTACATATATAGTTAAGTGTACAGATATATAAATACAGCCTGCTGAGTCCATTTAGTGTTGCTTCTTATGTACGTGACTTCAGGGCTGACCACTTCGTTCTAGATAACCAATTAAAGGGCTCCTCCCTGAGGAGGACTACTTCTCCATTTCTTAACAGTCATTAGTTCTTTGTCTAGGGATAGGGCCCTGTGCGAATACCCCGCCCACAATAGCATGTCTATTTGGTGTTGTCATTGTTCAGGTCCTGTTTAGGCAACCATATTGTTGATATTGCCATTGGTTGCGTCCCAGAGGTTGAAGGAAAGACTCTTGCTAAAGATAGTGTACACTTCAGAAAAAGGACTGGGAGGATGTGAGCCAGACGTGACCTGAAAGCTTCTCTCTGAGGACTAGCTTTCAGAGTACCAGAAGGTGCTATACCAGCTGCCAAGGAAGGGAAGCAATCAATAGTGCCACCCAGCTGGGATGCCTGTGAGCCACCACAGTGATCAGCACGACCAGATACCCCAGTGTAATAGTGGCACACATCCCTTAGCAGTTAACTAACAGCTCTCTAATTGGACTTAAAGACTACTCAAAAAATAGAGAAATCATGTCTGGTACTGGAAACCTACCCAACTTCTCCTGGCTAGTGAGGTCATGGATCTTAGAGGAAAACCTAATCTGCTACTTTCCTAACTGCATCCTAAACACTTATCCTTGTACCCACAAATAAGTGCAGTTTATCAGTCCTCATTAAAGAAGCTTATCTGCTGCAGATGGAGACTGTCCAGGAATACAGCTGACTTCTTACAGTAAAAGGCTGGCTTTTCTGGTAATCTCAGGAAGAGGGCAGAGTGCCTGTTCAGATTTCTTGATTCACCACTAAACTAGCATTTCTGGCCAGTCTAATAAGCTAATAGCACTGTTTCCCTACAGAAGTCTTTGACCTGTATTCTCTGTATGAGGTTTCCTGTTCTAAGTACTTAAGTAAACAGAAACATGGTAGTTATCCTCTCTATCATAGTGTCCTTAAATTTTATCTATATTGTAGTATCATCTTTTTATAGCTGAATAATATTCCATTTGTGTGTTCATATGTGTATACCACATTTGTATGTTCACCTTTCTGTTGGTAGATTCCTTGGTTATTTCCACCTCCTGGTTATTATGAGTACTGCTATGAATACATGCTTAATGAACGTTTATGGTCTTATTTAAAAATGTCTATTTGAGTCTTTTGCTCTTTTTTCTTATGATTTGTAAATATTAATTACATTTGTAAATTGTCCTTTCTCTTAATGGCATCCCTTTGATGCACAGAAGTATTTTTAGTTTTTATAAGTCTTTCATATATGTCTGTCTGTCTGTTGTCTTTTTTCATATTTTTGAGGCAAGGTCTCACTCTGTAACCCAGGCTAGCCTAGATTTCACTCTACAAGGACATATTTGTAGACCACAGGAGTAGTGCCAAGAGTGCTTCAGGTTATAAAACTAGATTTGTAGATTAAGTTTAGCCCCAACCCCTGGGATATTTTTTAATTGTAACAATATAGTATAATATGTGTGTCAGGGGGTACCTATTACCTCTAACCCCCCAAATTGGAGATAACTTTGTATATAACAGTTGGAGAAGTAGGTATAAAATCTAGAGAAAAGATAAGAACAAATATAGCCATATACAAATAATCATAAACACGTAATAAACAAATAATCATAAAATCATAATAAATTTGTGAAATTTCATTCCAAACCACATGCCTTCAAGCAGTCGCTCTGCCATGATGGTCAGGAAGGGGTATAAGCAAGGAAACAACTGTGACACATTCAGGAGTCCTGGGTTCCCATCTAAGCTCTGCCAGTAGCTTTGTTAGAGAGGCCCATAACACTTTATCTGTCCTCATTCCCCATCTCTAAAGTGGATCCTTTGCCCATATTGGTCCTCCTGTGTTTATAAAAGTATATGAAAAACAAGTGGGATTTTGAGCAATAGAGCTGATGGAACAGAAAGCAACATTTAAGGAAGAGGAGAGTAACCTAACCCTGATCAGTACACTCTTTAACAAAATGATGATGATATCACATGTGAATTATCTGGCCTTCTTTGTATCCCCAGTGCTATTGTCATAGCAAATGTAAAATTGATACTTAATGAATATTTGTGACAAAAAGAAAAGAGCAAAACAGAGCAGACAGGATGGTGACTAGTTGGTTTAGGAAGTCCTCTACAACAGATATGTTTTTAATGGTCTTTTGTATTTCCAAGTCTGTTTTAGAACAGAACTGTTTGCTTAGAGTACGTGTATTGTGAACTGTAGTTGTACTTAAATGGCTTCCAGCTGATAAAGCATGTCCCTTTGTAGAATGTACATAGTATCATAACAAGTCAGTCCTGCCCAACCAGTTGACTACATTGACCATGCCAGGTTGCTTTGTAGAAGAGCTATACCCTTTTTCCTATTTTCACTGCAAACAATTGATGCTTTGTGCCTAAAAAAAAGATTGTTTATCCAGTGTATACTTGGAGCTGCAAATGTAGCTCAGTGGTAGATCCCGTGCTTAGCATGTGCAAAGTCCTAGGTCTAATCCCCGACATTAAAATAAATAAATGAAAAAAGAATCCAAGCCTGGTGGCACATGCCTATAATCTTAGCATTCAAATGGTGGGGGCAATAAAATCAGTTGTTCAAGGCCCGCCTGGGCTGCATGAAGCCAATACCAAAATAAAAACAAAAAATTAAAAATCCAAGCATGGTGGCTCATGCCCTTAATACCAGCATTTAGAAAGCAGAAGCAGGCATATCCAGGCATATCTCTATGAGTTTGAGGCTAGCTAGCCTGGTCTATATCCAGGCTAGCCAGAGCTACATAGTGAGAACATGTGAAAGAAAGTGGGGGGGAGGAGTGGAATGGAGATACAACTCTGTAGATAAAGTATTTGCTGTGCACATGGATTTCAAGTTAGATAGATTTCCAGCACCCACATAAAAAGCCAGTCCTAGCAGTGCATACCTATAACCCCAGTACTATGGGAAGAAGCAGGTAGTTCCTAAGGGCTTCTGGCCAGCGAGCCTAGCCAAATCAGTGAACCCAGATTTTGACATACTTTCTCTTCAAAACTAATCGAGGACACCAGGCAACATGGCCCACAGAATCAATTAAGCAGGGCTCTTAGGGACTCACAGAGACTGAAGCGGCAATCACAGACCTTGTATGGGTCTGCCCTAGGTCCTCTGCCAATATGTTATAGTTGAGGTTTTTCTGGGACTCCTAACAGTGGGAGTGGGGGTGTCTCTGACTCTTTTGCCTGTTCTTGGAATTCTTTTCCTCCTACTGGGTTGCTTCATCCAGCTTTAATATGAGGGTTTGTGCCTAGTCTTGTTGCATCTTGTTATGTCATATTTGGTTGATATCCCTGGGAGGCCTACTCTTTTCTGAAAGGAAACAGGAGCAGAGGGAGATGGAAAGAGTGGGGGAGGGGAACCTGAAGACAGGATGCAGTGTATGAGAGAAGAGTAAATAAAGAGGAACAAAACACTAAGGTTTAGCACAATAATGAAAGACACTTACCATCAACTTTTGGCCTCTACATGTGCATACACACACTCCACACACACACAAAGTATACATGTGCACACACATACACACACAAACTGTTGCATAGATTTATTTAGTCTATACTTACTAAACACCTTTCAGAAAATATCAGCAGCATGTAAAATATAGCAGCATATAATATAGATAAGCTCTCTACTTTGTGGTGCTTAGTATTATGAGAAGGATAATATATTAAATAAATAACTGTGATATATAATTGCAACTTAATGCTTTAAAGGAAAACAGGATATTCTGAAATTGGAGCTAATTTCAAAGAGGTGAGGTCAGAAAAAATAAGGTCAATTTAAAATTTTAAGCATCCTAAATATTTTCATAGCACATATTTCCATAGATATAGAAAGGGACATGATTACTCTTTTATAACTTGTTGATTTCATTCCAGAGATAGATAATTTTGAAAATATATTTATCCACAGGCATACAGGATTCATAAGAGTTCAATGCTTTAATTGATGTCTGAAAAGGAAAACATTTACCCATTCATGTAGCGTGCCATCAGCAGCACTAGGACGTGTGCACAAGTATGCTGGCCCACCCATTGCCCTCCTCAGTTATGATGAGAAGCTGTAGATGAAATATCTCAGTCCCATTCTGCATAAACTTGTGTCTGGGTTAAGGAGAGGTGTTTACAGAGTAATCAGTTCGTTGAAGGAACATGTAGACAGAAACAAGAATATTCTTTGATGGGTGGGTCAAATAACCATAAAGCATTTTAGTAGAATGGGGTAAAAGAGCCTCAGCTGGAGTTAGTGAAAATATAAAGGAAAGTGTAGTTAAGAGCATACTGCTAAATTTGGCTCTAGTGGGTTTTAAGGCCCATTTTTATTTATGGTTTTTATTTACTTATTCCTGCATCTATTTTTGCTTTATAATTATCTAAATATTGGAATTAGAAGGCCTAGGCACTAGAGAGAGCACCTAAAAGGATGCTGGAGATAAACTCTGTCTCAAGTAAACATATAGTGAATTAGAAAGGGAAAGAAAGTATTAAGCCTTTTGAGATTTCTGTAACAAATCAGAAATGGGCAAATATTTGTGGCTGTGTAGTTTCAACTTAATGCAAGAGTGACTGAAAGAGAGACTTACACTCCTGGGTGCAGTTATTTGTTAAATTGAAGTACTTAGCCAAGCCTGATATCTCTAATCCCAGGCAAAAGCAGGCTATACACTGAAACCATCTCAAAAAATAATAATTTTAATAATAATAATAAAATACATGTATTTTATTCTGATGGATTGTGCAAATAAAAAATTTGTTAGTGAAATAATTTTTAATTTCATCTAAAATCAAGAGTTAATGTAGGTGGATGGTGTATACTCACTTTAGAAACTAAAGGTATTCTAAAAGAGGATCTGGAAATGCTTCTGTCAGGCAAGTGCCACACAACCATGAGGACCTAAGTTCAGATCCCCAGCACTCATAAAAAGCCAGGCTCATCAGTATAGTGTGTAACTCCAGTGCTGGGAGAGTGAAGGAGGGGTCTCTAAGCTCATTGGCCAGCCAGCCTCTTATATTTAGCCTTTCTGGTTCCCTTTTTCCATGTTTTACTGTACTATGTGTATGTACATTATTGGCTAGGTTCTACATATGAGAGAGAACATGTGGTTTCTTTCTGAGATTGTGTGATCTCACTTAATATTCTACATTAATTTTGTCACATGTAAAAAAATGTAAAATAATTTTGACAGAGATAACTTCTGTTAGCTACTTGCTTTAAGTATGAAATAGTAAGGAGCTACTTAATAATCAAAAGAAGAAAAATTTTGTCTTAATAACTGAAATTTTAGGCATGTGTGAAATGAGGTTAACAAGAGTAGTTTGCTTTCAGCCTTTTTAAAAATTTCCTCCCAGTTCTTAGTCCCAGTGCAAAAATCTCCAAATCAAGAGAAAGGGGTAGAGGAAGTCATAGTTATGCAAATAAATTAAGCATTCCATGCTTTACTACAGTTAATATGCTACTGCATTTAATTCTCACAATAGCCATATCAGACAAATAGTGTTTCAATTTACCGTAGAGGAGATGGAAGATTTCTAGAGATGTTAAGTGGCTTATAAGTGGTCATGTGGTTAGTTTATAAACCTGGCTAGGGTTCAGATATTCTCATATTTTGCTATGTATTAGGTTGCTCATCTTGCTAGTTTGCTTAATCTGTATACTTTAAAAGCTCCTTATTTAATTGTAATGAGTTCATTTAGAAATAAAACAAGACACTTTTCTTTTTTCTCTTTTTTTTTAAAAAAAAAAGATGAAACTTTACCTGAACCTTTCATTTAAGGATGAACGTGAAGCCAGAGAGAATGTGAAGAGAGAGCAAGATGAGGCCTATCGCCTTTCCCTGGAAGCTGATAGGGCAAAGGTGGGTTTGGTCCAGTGTCTACTGGAATGTAGGACTGAGTCCTAAATAGTCTTTGGTTGTCTGAATGCCCCCCCATCACTTGACGCCCTAAAAAAATGTTACATTTTCTTTAGGAAAAGCTAGGTTCGTTAACAGAAAATAATTCTACCCATAATTCTCACATTATTTATTTTGACGAAATAAGTTGTGTCAGAATAATAAAAATGATAACAAAATGAACCTAGTATCTATTTTATAATTAGTGTTTGGTAGAACCCAACAGGGCTTTTTACATTTACTTACTACCGTGTTTGGGTGACGGTGTTGTGTCTGTGGAGGTCAGAGGATGCCTTGAAGGAGTCAGTTTTCTCCTTCCACCATGCAGGTTCCAGGAATCTAACTCAGGGTGCCAGATGTGGTGGCAGGCACCCTTCCTGCTGCATCACTCACCTGCCCAGATGTTCGGTTGAGTTCTGTGAGTGACTACTGTGCTGTTAGGTTTGGAAACAATGACTTGGTCTGTGCTTTGTGAGCCACATGCTGCTGTATTGGGTACAAAGAAGCCTTGTTTGTGTCCTCAGACAAAGACTGATAACTTGGTAAAATGGCTTCAGTCAAGACCATGGACTGTTTTCCCCTTAGGCAAGTCCCCACAAGGCATCAGAGAAGCACTGAATTTATGAGTGTTGATGAACTGGAGGTTCAGTGGGGGAAAAAAATCTTTCCAGCTTTTTTGAAGAGCCAGCAAATGGGAACGTGCTGGGAAAGCTTTCCTCTAGGTGATCTGGGGAACTACAGAGGGGAGGGAGAAGGGCAAGCTCTTGTCCAGAGCCTATTGGGGTGGAACGACACACAGTTGTGACTAAAACTTGAGATTGGTGCCAGAGTGTGAGCAGAAAGGATCAAAATTTAGGGACAAGAGAAATGTTTGGGGGTGGGGTTGGTGGTGGTTTGATTTGGTTTGGTTTCGTTTGGTTTTAGAGACAGACTCTGTCTTTTTGACTGACCTTTAACTTGCTATATAGTGAAGAACAACCCTAAAATTTTGATCCTTCTGCTGCCACCTCAAGAGTACTTGGATCCACCCATGTGCCACCATGCTCAGTTCATGCTTTGTGGTGCCTGGGTTCAAACCAGAACTTCATATATACTAGGCAAGCATGCTGCCAACTCGGCTATATATGCCTAACCTCTGAAGGCTCTTAAATACCTCCTTACACAGAGCCAACTATGTTGTTTGACCAAGAATCCACCATATCAGAAAACTTCTTTCTGTAGTTTTCCATTTCCATTTTTAGTCTAGAAAGAAATATTGCTGTTACCACACTTCCCGTGTATATTATGTTGAATAAGCTCTTTAGATATAACTTGTTCCCCTTTTTTCCCTTTTTCCCCCCAGAATAGAACCTACCCAATAATACATGTAATACAATAAAAAAAATCCTTATACTGGAATTCAATACTATTAAACATTTATCACAATCCTATATGAGCTTGATTCCTTTGTTTTATTATTTTTATTTAAGTGTTTATTAATATTTGTCCTTGTCCAAATATCAACAGAGAGAAGCTCATGAGAGAGAGATGGCAGAACAGTTTCGTTTGGAGCAGATTCGCAAAGAGCAAGAAGAGGAACGAGAGGTAGGACATGATTTCAGAAGAGAATTCTGTTGTATTTGATAGTGAGGCTATTAGTATTTTTTAAAACACATTTGTGCTTTTTCTGGGCCAGTTTTTGTTTGAAAGACCTAGCCTGTCTTTAAAAGAATCATTCTGTTCTAGTATATGGAACTCTTAGAAAAAACTTGATCAGTTACAATTAGATTCATGGTTTTCTTTTATCTTTGTTTTCTGTCCCTATTTGTTGGCTTAAATAGGCACATCCTATCATTCTTAGAGTTTCTTACCCTGAGAATGTAACAACTGTTTTCCTTTCCCCAGACTTTACCCCTTAAACAATTACAGTGCTACTTCTATAATGTCTTGCATTGGGCCCCTAGATGTGTTCAGCTGATATTTTCCTTTTGAGTTTATGTCTGTATCAATATAGAGAAGGTCTATGCTCACTCACTGTGCTTTTCATACTGTGTATCTCACAATCTTAGTAGATAGTGATGCACATGTGGGATCTGGGCTGCTCTGCTTCACAGTCTTTAGAATGTAGAATTATGTTGCTAGAATAGTAAATGTTGTGATAGATGCCTGTCTAAGAACAGTAGGAATAAGGAACAGCATCAAGTGATTCTTTCACTGCAGGGAAATTAGAATGCTTTTCTAGGCATGAGGTCAATAACGTGATTCACTTATTAAAAAGAAGTTATCTGACAAGTTCTGAAAAGCCTAGAGGTCTAAGTGAGAAATTGTTTTACTTATTATTCTTGGTAAAAGGTACCAGACTTTTTTTGTTTATGTATTTCACCCCTGTTTTACTCTGGATGTGTCTACACTGCTAGTGGCCAGCAGATAGCCTGCCTACTTTTACTTACTTATCTTTTTCTTGTTTGTTTTCTTTTTTCTTTTTTTAAGCTAGTACTCTGCCCCCAAATTAAAAAATAACAACAATGACAACAACAAGAATTTATAGAACACAGCAAGGGAAACAAATGATAATAAAATGTTTTCTACCTACAACAACAAATTAAATCTTAGGGTTATATCACATGTCTGCAAATAAGAGGAAATCAACATGGAAAAGAATGTAGTAAGTGGCATAGGATGAATAAAAGTAAAATAGTTTGGGAGTAATTAACAGAAAAAAGTCTTTCATAGCTTTAATAATCAGAAAATATATGAAGAGGTAGTATTTGAGCCAGGTCTTGAATGATGTGTAAAATTCATTATCATCCACATTCTGATACTTCCTGAGTATCTGCTACTTACACAGACCCTGATTCTAATTGTGCTGCATCTGTCCTGTGCAGCTCTGCTAGCTGCTTTGAATGTGCTTATTCAATAATCATGAGAGCAAGGCAGAAGGTTAGAGATTTCTCTTCACAAGTAAAAAAAATGAAGCTCAGTGGGTCATGTGTAGAACTAGAAACAGCTGAGATTCTCATCTAGATCCTTGTGACTATGGGACTCATGCCCTCCCACATAGTCCATTCTAGTCGAAGCTATGTGTCGTTGTATGTGTCTGTAGTAGTCATATATTAGAAATTTGCTAGACTTTAGATACAGAGAATTCTCCACTGTCCTTTTAAACTAGTTCAAGGATGCTAATGCTGAGATGACTCATCAAGGAAGGGCACCTGCCCCCAAGCCTGACTACTTGAATTTGGTCCTTGCACCCTACATGGTGGAAGTAGAGAACTGACTCCCACAAGTTGTCCTCTGACTGCCACATATGTCACACACACACACACACACAATTAATGTAAAAAATAAATGTAGTTTTAAACATTTTAAATACAGTTTAAAACTTGAGATTCCTGCTCTTTTACACCCTCTTTCACACATGTACTTTCTGTCTCCTCCCTCACCCCATATTTAAGTTTGTTTTGTTTTTTAGTTAAGATCATATTACGTAGCTCTGGCTCGAACTTGCATTATAGACTAAACTGATCTTGAACTCAGAGATCTACCTGCCTCTGCCTTTTAAGTACTGAGATTACAGGTATGAGCCACCATGCCCTCCCTTTTCTTTTAGGATATTGTCAACCATACTAGCTTGATCACATGTCAAGAGTGTATGACTTGGGCTGGAGTTAACTCAGTGGTTAAGAGGCTGCCCTACCAGAGGGCCTAGGTTCAATTCCAAGTGTCCACATAGTGGCTCGTAACGATCTTTAACTCTAGTCTTAGGGAATCCAATGCCCTCTTCTGAGTTCTGCAGACACTGGGCACCCATGTGATACACATGGAGGCATAACACTCATATAAAATAAAATTTATTTTTAAAAAATTCAAGTACATAAAAATTCACTACATGTTCTGTATTGATAGCATGATAGTATATATTATACTTTCTTCTAATAATTTGTATAATTTACCCTGAACTAAAATTTTCTTTTTTAATATTTATAAGGTCTATAGAAGACCCCACATATATGTAAATATCTCCAAACCAGAAACTTCTGAAATCTAAAGCATTTCTGGCCCCAAGCATTTCAGATAAGAAATAATTCTGCCTGTATATGTATTCCAGTCATTAACATGTAAAAGGATAGAAATCAGGGAAGGGGTACAGGTTACATTGCAGTGGTCATTCCTTGCATTTTTCCCATTGATGTTTTCCCACAAAATACAAGTTTTGGCAATGCTGTGTTCTCAAACTTCCCTCATCATCTGATACAGAGGTTGGTCTTTTGTAAAGACTCTATTCCAGCCTTACCCTCATTTTCTGTTGTTTGTTTTCATGGAATGTCTGTTAACCAATTGCAGCACGCTAGTAAGCCACAAACCACAGTGCTAGCATTAGCTGTTGCTGGTGAAGTCTCTGAGACCCAGAAAGGTTATGGCTTGCCTGTTGTCTCCAAACTGGTTGAACATACAGTCTTGATCAGAAGTTAGGTCACCTGACTTTCCATATTAACACTGGCAGCCTTCTAAGTAGAAATCACAGTCCATATTATTACATTGAGAAAAAAGAGTAGTTTTGTTATTTCTATTGTCTCTGGTATTTCAAGACCCTTTACAAACATGAACAGTCAAATCGCCTTATTCACAAGGAAATTCCCGAGTAGTAGATCTCATTTTTCTCTAAGCAACTGTTAGAATGAAATTAGTGAAATATATAAAGATATGTTGATCCAGCCCTTGACCATAATAAAAAAAGTAATGGGTATTCTGAAGGAAAAATCCACAAATATTACAACAGAAACCTTTCCATTTTACTAATTTATATGTACCCTTTTTTAAAAAAAATTATTATTCTCTCACACAATACATCCTACCTACAGGTTCCCCTCCCTCCACCCCTCCCAGTCTAAAATCAATTTTAAGTGATATGTATAAATACTTGTAATTCAAAGAATTTTAAAAAGAGTGATAGATGTAAAATTATGGACAACTGGAAGAAGATAAGCAAAAGGTAATATGGGCGTGTTGACAAGAAACTCAAGAGGGGACCCAGTACATGTAATCAGAGTCTGTACATTTGCTCAAAGGGAGCCAGTGCCTTCTATATTTCTCTTGAGCTAAAACAAAGAAAGATATGATCGTTTCAAAGTCCCACTTTGACATGAGGTTTAACATGAGGTAATATAACTAGTATCTCTAAGGATACCATAGATTTTCCTACCCCAGAGCCTTAGAGTGGTGATTCCTCTAGTCCTCTAAGAGGAATCTGTGTGGCGAACATGTGGTCCACCAGAGCAATGATAGCAAGTCATTGTGATATCGCCTGACAGATGTCTTCATGTAATTCATGTCGTAAAGCCAAAGTGTACTATATTTCACATATTTCTAGCAGTCCAGTTTTAGGGGTGAGTCTTACAGTACCTGTCAAATGCATAAACTATTGTCATCCAGGAAATCTTTTGAAACGATCATTTCTTAATCTTGCCATTAAGTTTTTGGCAAGTAGAGAAAAGATACAACTGAAGTTTTAATCTGTTGAGCAGATGTTTATCAAATTTTTTTTGGTTTTTTTGTTTTGTTTTTGTTTTCAAGACAGGGTTTCTATGTGTAGCCCTGACTGTCCTGGAACTAGCTTTGTAGACCACACTGGCCTCGAACTCATAAAGATCCACCTGCCTCTGCCTAAGAGTGCTGGGATTGAAGGTGTGTGCCAGCACTGCCCAGCTTATCAGTATTATTTTAAGTCATTTATAATTATAAATCTGTTGCTATGATTACTTACATAACTTACTGTGTTATATTTGTAAAATATAGTCCAGTCCTCAAGGAGCTTATTATTTAGTGCAAGAAATGAACAGACATAAATAACTAGAAGAAAATATAGTATATATTATAAAATTATTAAAGCAAGAGGACTGAAAATGTGTGGAGGCATTAGATGGGTCCTAAAGGTAAAAAGGCACAAGAAAGACTTCACTGAGGGGCAGAGTGGCCAGGTATCCATCTTTATATGAAGCAGAGTAACACTTTGAGTTAATTGTTGGATGGCAGGCCAGGGGAAAGCTTTCATTATGAATAAATGGAGAAAGGCACATTTTACTAAAGAACACTACATAGACAAACTTAGAGAATAGTTCACTTTTGGAGCTATGCTTAAAAGGGCCACATTTTGAAGAATTAATGATAAAAAAGAATTGACAAAATTATTGAGTTTTATTAGTTTTTTCAAAGTTATACTTTTTCCCGACTACCCAAAATTCTTTTCTTTAAAGCTTTGATGTCTCCTGTAGTAGAAAACATTAAATAATGTTAAAAGCAAGAAAACAGAAATTATATTAGAAGCTTTGACAAGTTCACTTGAGATTTTTATTGCCACCCCATCATCTCCACTTGCATTGCTAATAAATATCACAGACTTCGTCTGTTTAAAATCTTAAAACTGATCTCACTCTTCCCACCCAAACCTGTCTTCTGTACTTTCTGGCCTTGCTTAGTAAATGGAAAATCTTTCAGTATTTTGAGCACAAACTTTGGTATCTTGCTTGACTTCTGTCTTTCACATTCATATTAATAATTATATGTTTTGACCTACTTTAAAAATACTTCCCAAATTCAAATGTTTCTCCATTGACTGCTACTACCAAACTTACCCAAAGACCACCTAACTTGAGTCCATGCTTCTATTTTTACCTTACACAGTCTTAATGAATCCTTTAAAAAATAATCGTGTTGCGCTTCTTAACTTCACACCTCTAAATAAGAACTTACATTGATCTCAGTTGTTTCTCTGTAGAATTTTGCCTAGAAACTGACAAACTGTTCCTGAAGTGTATATGAAGAAGAAATAGAACTGGAATGGTCAAAACTGATGAAAAAAAGAACAAAATTGGAGGGCACGCTATCAGAATTCAAGACTTTATAAAACACAGGAGAAAAGGTCTTCATGACCTTAGGTTAGGCAAAGATTCTTTAGCTCTGACACCAAAGTCATGATCCATAAAATAACAAGTCTCAGGGCTGGAGAGATGACTCAGTGGTTAAGAGTACAGTCTGTTGTTCAGAGGACCTGGGCTCAGTTCCCAGGTCCCATGGTAGGCAGTTCTCAAGTACCTGTAAGTCTGGCTTACAGAGGGTCCGATGCCCTTCTGGCCTCTGTGGGCAGCTACACTCATATGCTCATACCTAAACACAGACGTAAAATATAACCTTTTTTATTTTAAGAAAACTGCCATGGGCTATTGTACACTGTAAAAACATGTCACTTGTATTGGTTTAATAAAACGCTGATTGGCCAGTAGCCAGACAGGAAGTATAGGCAGGGTAACCAGACTAGGAGAATTCTGAGAAGGGGAAAGGCAGTCACCAGCCAGTTGCAGAGGGAGCAAGATGAGAATGCGTCACTGATAAAAAGTAACAAACCATGTGACTAAACATAGATAAGAATTATGGGTTAATTTAAGTTGTAAGAGCTAGTTAATAATAAGCCTGAGCTAATAAGCCAAACAGTTTATAATTAATATAATCCTCTGTGTGTTCCTTTGGGACTGAATGGCTGTGGGACCGGGTGGGACAGAAGCTTCTGTGTACAGAAGACTAAGACTTTATTAGAATTAAAATTCTGTGCATTGGGGATATGGATAAACGGTAAGGTGTTTCCCTCACAAATACAAAGCCCTGGGTTAAGTACCCAGTATCACACATATGCCCACATGCATATACATGGCAGGCTTATCGTCTGTAAATTATAGTAACATAGGAGAAAAAAATCACTAAATGGCTTTCTCAAGCTGAATATATTCTAAATGTACCCTTTGTTTCCCCTCTACCCTTCCTCATTTTGTTCCAGGCACATTGCTGTTGTGCTGTTCTTTAGCGTACCAGTCCCAGAGCCTTGATGTTCACTGTGCCTCCTGCTTGTAATACTTTGTGACCCAAATGCTGATGTGGCTTCCACTCCTGTTAGGCTTTTTCTAATTGTGGCTTACAGTGTTGTAAACTGTGGCCTTCCTCCATTGTTCCAGCATTCCCCCTCTCTGTGTAATTAATGTTTTGTGTAGTAATAGCCACATGTTTTCCTGTGTATGTTTTCTTGCCTTGGTGTTTGTCTTCACCCTACTGAAAGGTGAAGCTCCATTTAAGCAGAATTTTTTTTGTGCTTTTTTTCCTTTGTTCTTTTTCTGTCATCTAAAACAGTGCTTAACACAGGAAAATACTCAGCAAGAATTCATGGAATTAATGTTAGCTTTAGACTGTTTAACATTGCAAATTATTATTTGCTACATACTTACTAATAAAAGGCTAGAATATAATGTACACATATTTTCATACATGTGTGTATGCAAATGTATTAAACCAGTCTTTGAGTATGGTTATAAAGGTTTGGTGAAAGAATATATTTTGTTTCCCTTTTTTTTTTTTAAATATTTTTGATCTTTAGAGACAGGGTTTCTCTGTCTAGCACTGGCTGTCCTGAAGTTTACTCTGTAGACCAGACTGGCCTCAAACTCACAGAGATTTACCTGTCTCTGCCTCCCAAGTGCTGGGCTCAACTGTGTGCACCACTACCCATGAAATTGTGGTTTTTTATGAGTATCTGTTTTCAGTGCCTAATTTCACTTCATAAAATGTCTCCATTTCTCATTGTTCAGATATAAATGCTTTAAGTAAAAAGATTTTTAACTGTTCTTAAGAATAGTTCATATTTCTTAAACCAGCTTTATTTTATCACAAACCTAAAATAATGCAAATAAAGAAAACCCCTATATTTATTGAGCAAACTAAATGAAGTTCAACAGTGCTGTTTACAATGACTGTTTGAGCTTAGGTGTCCTTTATGTCATTGTTTTAAAACAGTGTTTGCTTATACAAATCCTTTGGATTTAGTATATTTGAGACTGGGCTACTGCTGTTTTTTTGTTATTTTTGCCAATGAAACTGTTGGTTATTCAGAAGCAGGGCAGTAATGGACTTACCTATTATTCTTCATTGTTTTCCACATTGGTCCACTAGTGTGGGATATCAGAGGTTTGTTTTCATTGTGCAGAAAAGCCATGGAGACTGCTTACATTGAAGAGCAGATACAGTCTGCTCAATGACTAAACTAATGGGCTACTGTTGTCTATTCTTCTAGTATAATCCCTGAGTTCAGACAGTAATGTAGCATATGTTGCTGCACAGGGAAATGTCAAACAGAAAGCAAGCTGGCAGGTGGGTCAAGAGAAAGCAGGAAAAGCAGGAAACACTGAATTAAGTTCTGATTTGGTGTAAAAGGAATAATTGTAACATCAATAGTAGCAACTGTCCTCAATTGTTCACAATGTTAGGTTCAACCTGAGACACTTGTCACCAGCTAAGTGCTGGCTAGGTAGCAGCACTAAGCGTTTTTTAAATACAACTGTGTTTTATACAAGGACTTTGTAAGGAAAATGTAACTTTGGGAATCAAACTCAGGCAGTGTGCATAGTAGGCAGGTGCTCGACCACTAAGCTATGTATACCCTTGGCCCTGACGATTTTTCTTATATGTGTAATCAGAAAGGCTGTTACTTATATTTCCTTCTCTGTCTGTCATAATAGGAAGCCTGTATTCCTAATGATGTTAAAGCCTTTTAATGTATTTATTTTGTTAGATGGCACATGTGGAAGTCAAAGGACAACACACAGAAGTCAGTGCTTTCCTTCCACCATATAGGTTCCAGGGATCGAACTCAGGTCACCAAACTTGGGCAGCAAGTGCCTTTCCCTGTTGAGTCATCTCATTTGTTAAGAATAATGGTTTTAAAAATTAGGTCTTGGAAGTCAGGATAGTGACAGTCTTTGAAGACCGGAAGCATGTGGGAAAAGGACATAGTTCTAAGATACTTGATCAGTGCAAGTTTTATAGCTGTATCAATGTTCTGAAAATTTACCAAGTTACACACAATGCTTAGGCAATTTTACTTATGTATGCTACTTTAATAAATATATAAGCAGTTTTTACATACATTACTAAACAAAAAATATAAAGCTTAATATAACACCTGTTCACATATTGTAAAAAAAATAAAATGCATGCTTTTCTAAAGACATGCATAAAATTAATAGAGATTATCTAGGGTGAAGAAGTTCTTGGAAATAGTACTAGCTACATAAGATTGTGAATGTACTTAATGCCACTGAAGTATACATTTAAAAACAATTTAAATAAGAGCAGGCCAGATGGCTCAGCAGGTGAAGGCACATGCCACCAAACTTTATAACCTGAGCTCAATCCCCCAGAACCTACATACTGAAGGGAGAGGAACAGTTCCTGCAAGTTGTTGTTTGGTATCCACATACATACAATGGTACTCAGGCACCCACATATACATGCATAACATACAAAATAAATATATAAGTCTTGTTTTTGAAAAGTTGAAATGTTTTAATAAATTGATTTAAGCACTCACGTATCATAATTAGTTTTCAGTTTTATTTTTTCTACTTTCTCCCTCACCCATTCTCCATAATTCTATCTATGCCCTGTTTTGACACTCAATTTTTAATCTACTTAGGCCATCCGACTCTCCTTAGAACAAGCCCTGCCTCCAGAGCCAAAGGAAGAAAATGCTGAGCCTGTTAGCAAGTTGCGAATCCGAACCCCCAGTGGCGAGTTCCTGGAGCGGCGTTTCCTGGCCAGCAGTAAGCTCCAGATTGTCTTTGATTTCGTGGCTTCCAAAGGATTTCCATGGGATGAATTCAAGTTACTGAGCACCTTTCCTAGGAGAGATGTAAGTTCCCTTCCTATCTCAAAGAGTGCTTTCAGCTCATGGAGGCCAGAAGGAGGCCGTGAAAAGCCAAATGATAAAGGCTACTGTAAAATACCCGAAGTCTTTCTTGGTTCTGTACACTTCCCTCCTCAGCCTGTGGAGAGTGGGTTTCCTAGGCCAGCAGATGTATCTAGAGACCTCTATTTAAAAAAAAATAGATGCTAGATCTTTCTTTTGTTGCTTTTTAGGTGTATACTTATCCTAACAGGCTATCCTAAGGTCTCATTTATATATCTCAGGGTATGACTATGAATTGTGCTTAATAGATTAATTATTAGAATAGGATCAACACAAGTACAAGTTCACTAAGAATGCATTATGTTAAGCAAAGATTACTCTGTTATTTGATAGTCTTACCAGCCTTGAGGATGGTCATCTGTAGTCAGAGTATGTCTGTATTATAGCAAGATACTTAATAATATTATTTTATTCTGGGGCAAAGTAGTTAATTAGATTCACTGATGATTAAGTGGTTGTGAACAGAAGATGTTGTCTATCGTCTCCATGGAGGGAACTGACAAACTGTGTATTTATTCCTTTCCTATATACCATATTATTTAACAATATAAATTAATATCAGATTTTTGGATTATGAAAAATAATATCAAAACAACTTGAAAATATTGAAACTGTAGACAAAGTAAAGCTACTGGGTTTTATGGAAATATATAGAGGTGCATACTTTTAGCAGTTGTGATTGAATTAAGATAAATATATACTAGCAATGTACTATGAATGCTAACAGAAAAGGTAGCTACATTTTTAGAGGTGTAAGCCCAGCTAGATACTAACTAAATGGTCCTCTTCAACACTACAATAAAATAAACTGAACTCTTCGTTAAAGTAAACTACCCTAGTATACTGTAGGCCCCTTGGAGAAGTTAAAAATTCTTAACAGTCTAGTCCCTTACTTTAGGTCCAACCTTATTTCCATCAGCAGGAGATAGGAGATTGCTCACTATTCAGTAAAGGCACGGGCACTCTTGTGCTGCTGTGCTTTATATACTCTTAACGTCTCCTCACTGTTTCTCTCCTATTTGAACTCATGTTTTAATGCCGAGCTCAAACACCAATCTCTGTGAAGCCCTCCCTTTCCTTGCAAGCTATGTACCATTGCATCTTGTGCATTCTTTCCTCAATAGCACTTGCCTTGTTGTTTGATAATGACTAGAGACAGTCATATCACATCCACATCCTTCGCGGCTACAGTCTTAACCATCGTGCCTCATCTGTGAACTTCACTAACTGTTGTCAAATATAGATAGCCTCAGACTCTCCTAAGTCTCTCATTCCTCAGTGAGTGACAAAGGCTATTCCAATTCAGAACAGATGCCCTAGGCCCACCCAGATTCCAATCCTAAACCCAGAAAGCCCAGGACTCTAGGCCGCCTAGAGTCGTAGATGATCTGAGAGTTAATGGCACTTCATCCCTCTCTGAATGTTCTTTCAAGTTGAATGACTAGTGTTTTTACAAAGCTGCTCTGTAATAGCCATCTGTGTCTGCAAGGATTAGGATCTAATTTGTAAAAGTCATCTTAAATTACAGCCAAACTAAAGACTGTTAAAAAGCACATCTTAAGTCCTTGCCTCTTTAATAACAAATAATATGAGACTTAACTATAGGAGTCTTATTGTGTCTTGAGCCCTTTCTCCACAAAGCAGAGGCTGATTTCTCACCAGAGGATCTATTAAATGCTCTTCTGCACCCTGGTCTCCCCCCACAATGAAAACATTACTTCATATTAAGATTTCCCAGCTGTCCAAGTATTTGCTGAATGTCTGCCGGCTATTATACTTCTGAACTGAGCACTGTGGGATAACCAAAGTAGCAGCAGGCATCAGACCTTCCCCAGTAAAGCCGGTTGTCAAAATGGTTTTAGAGTGGGTTCTGTTTGCATTTTGTTAGTTAAAGTCACTAGGAAAAAGGAAATATTTCCTTCCAGAGCTTGAGTCAGTGCTGCAGACTTCACTATCCCATTTGCCCTGTGAATGAGTCCTAAAAGGTGAGTAATGGCACTGAGCCTAGTTCCCGTCTGGATCTGTAGTGAGCCAGACGCAGGTCTTTGCTAGAAAACTCTGTCACTCATGCTGCTTGGTATAAGGTCATCAGTATCGCTTTCCCTTCCTTTCCTCTGCCACTTCCTATGCTTTTGCTCTTTCTTCCTTTCCCACTCTTGCCTTTCAGTTCCTAGTTTACATTTGGCATCTCCTCCCCTTTCCTTCTAGTCTTTCTATTCTTTCTTGTTACTTTATCCCACATCTCTTGCCTTCTCTGGTCTTCTTCTATTGTCAGCTCTTAATCACATTACTTGGAGGAATTCTACCTACAAATAGGTTTGTTTCTATTTTTACAGTGACTAGAAGAAGGTTCTAGGAAAAGACTGGAAAATTGCAAGCAAACTCCAGCACCTGTGTCTAACTTGCTCTCTCTCTCTCTCTCTCT
>LOJH01004521.1:2468-30189 GCA_001685095.1 Ellobius talpinus | reverse complement strand
AACTCACAGAGATCCACCTGCCTCTGCCTCCGGAGTGCTGGAATTAAAGGCGTGTGCCACCACCGCCCATTGATACACTTTTGTAAGGGAACTTGTATAAGCCTTTGGCATCCATGACAAGGACACATCCTTGTGTCCATCTTTATACTTCCCTTATCACCACCATTTCTCTGCACCCTTTTCTTAGCTCATCTCAAATGTTTTCAATGATTTTGAGTCCTTTTCATCATAGAGAAACTTTAGAAAATATTTCTTGCACACATTATGTGATGAAGAAAAAATCTATCAAGTTGTGTTTGCTTTCTGTTACTCTGATAAAATTCCTGCTCAAAAGCAACTTACAACATCAAAAGGTTTATTTGGGCTTTTAATTCCAGGTTATAGATCAACATTGGGGAAGTCAGGGCAGTAATTAAGGCAACAACGGAAGAAGAAATAGTAGACGAATGCTTCTATTGGTTCTTTCTTCCTCGAACTTGCTCACTGGTTTCTTTGAAAGTCCAGAACCTCCTCTCTAGGGGCAGTTCCACCCTCAGTGGTCTGGTTACCTTCCACACCAATCATCAGTCTCTCACAGGCAAGGCCACAGGGCAATCTGACCCATACAAATCCCTCAATCGAGACTCCCTCTTCTCTGGTGACTCTTGATTGCATCGAGTCAACAATAAGAACTAACCAAGATCAGGGCTCTCCCACATGACTCATCAGCTGATCTTTCAAACAAACGAGGTCGTAGGCAAATCTGACATGTGCAGTCCCTCAAATGAGACACCCTCTTCCTAGATGAATCTGGGTTGTGTCAAGCTGACAACTAACCATGAAAAAAACCTGTTTATGCAACTTTAAATTTTCTTTATTTTCCTTAATTATTTCTTAATATCTTTTAGAACTAAATGGACAGAAGGGTAATAAGACCAAGCTAAGGGAGCATCATCACTCAGTTGGTTAAAAGAGAGAAATTAATTAGTTTTACTCTTTTTCTCTTTTACCAAGGCAAGGACGACTGACCTCCGTGCATCAGTCCAGCAGCTTTCATTTCATACCGAGTGTTGGCTTGAAGCAACTGGAGCTCATCAAGCCCCTGTGGTGGTGTGGTGATGTAACATGCAGGTTTAGTATGCCAGGAGGCTTACTTCTGTTTCTAAAAAGAAAAAAAGTGAAATAAGCCATGATTGTTGGCTGTCAACCTGACATATTCTGGCACCAAACCAAACCAAGCCTGGGGCCTTTGGAGGATTTAACGGCTGTGGAAACTTCTTAGTCATAATATCCTATGCTTTCATAGGTATTTTTCTCAGATCTCATGTAGTGTTATCTCTAGCTTCATTCCCCTGTGTGGTTATGCTATATAGATATTAGCATCGACATCAATGTAGAATGGGGAAATGAAGCAATTAATAGACTCAGCAGTTATCTTGGCAAAGGCAGGACCCAAAATACCTTCATTCTTTCTTCTGACTGGTGTAAGCACTGATAAACTCCTCCCCTGTTCTTTCCAGATCCCACCTATAAGTTATCAAAACACGCATATCAGGTGGGGTATGGCAGTTCTTAAATTTTAGTTGTGCAGAAAATTACTCCAAAAACTTTAGCCGGAGTCACAGGTGCTAGATCGGTGTCAGAGTACTTGTCTAGCATGAATGAAACCCTGGGTTCATTCCCTGAGCTGAAGAGGAGGTAAGAAATGAAGGAGAGAAGGAGCAGAGAGGGAGGGGAAAGAGGGGAGGGAGAAGAAAAGAAAGATGAAATGTGAAAGAAAAAAAATAAGATAGATATCCTAGTTAGATTATCATTGCTGTGATGAAATACCATGACCAAAAAGCAAGTTGGGGAGGAGAGGGTTTATTAGGCTTATGCTTCCACATCACAGTTTATCATTAAAGGAAGCCAGGACAGGAACTCAAGCAGGGCAGGATCCTGGAGGCAGGAGCTAATGCAGAGGCCACGGGACTGCTTAACTGGTTTGGTCCTCATGGCTTGCTTGGGCTGCTTTCTTATAGAACTCAGGACACAGGAATGGCACTACCCACAATGGGCTATGATGTTCCCCATCCATCACTAATGAAGAAAATGACTTACAGCTGAATATTATGGAGGCATTTTTTTCAGTTGAGGTTCCCTCCTATCAGATGATTCTAGCTTGTAACAGGTTGATGTTAGAACAATAGAAAAAGTTGTCAGTTGCAATTACTACTTAATTCATGTCAGCTATGGGTTATTTTTATGTGAGCAGACATTATATATCCAGATGCTAACATGGTTTGGGGGAAAGAAATACTTATGAAAATAACATAATTATTGTGCTACTTAATACTGGGGGTTAAATAGAAGTATGTATCTGTTTACATGCTGTAATTCTGGACAATTCGATTCTTTTGTAAAAGCCAAGAATGCCTACCCCCAAGTGTGAGCATGGGCTTACAGTGTCCAAAGCCCTGATTCAACCTCCAGTACCAGGAAAAAAGTGTTTAGTGGAGTAGTGCTTAGTATAGACAAGGCCCTATATTTGATCCTCACCCCATCTCTCTCTCTCCCTCTCTCCCCCCCTCTCTCACACACACACACAAGCAAAATGCCACACCTAAAATAGAGTAGCAGATGCTCCATTCATCCTTAGGATTATTCACACTTTCTGTTTGTGCCTATTCATACTGATCAATTATCTATAAGAAGATGCTATTTTTATTGTTTCTTGGTCCAGACAATCCAACAATCCCAAGTTGTTCTCTGACTATCTTCAAGCCATTTCCCATGCTTGTCTTTGTCCATATTGACCTTAGTCTGCTGATTTTAATTCTGTCATATGTGTCTTTTTTGGTTGGATCTGAAATACATGCATTGCTTGCTAATTTAAGCCCTCCAATGCTTGAAAAGTTCAGGGTCTTCGTCTCAATGATCCCCAGAAAGCATGATCTCACTAAGGTTGCCCTCACTCCCTGTTGACTCCTTGGTGATGTGACAACAGCAGACTAATGATTATGGAGTTGATTACGGTAATGGAATTTTAGAGAAAGTACGGTGATAATGGTCTGTAGTCTCAAACTAGAAAGCCATAACTACCCAAGAAATGAATTTAGTTGGAATTTTCTTTGGGCCACCATTCAGCTCCCAAAAGTAGACACGGAGACTTATTATTAATTATGAACATTTGGCCTTAGGTTAAGCTTGTTCTATTAGCTCTTTTAACTTAACTTGTTTATTTCAATCTATATTCTGTCCATGGCTCACTACCTCATCTCTCCTACTGCCCATCTGTCTTCTGCATCTGGCTATGACTCTGGCTTCATTTTCTCAGAGTTTTCTCTGCCTGGAAGGCCTGCCTATACCTCCTGCCTAGCTATTGGCCATTCAGCTCTTTATTAAGCCAATCAGAAGGCACCTTGAGAAAGACTCATCTTTGCAATGTAAACAAATATTCCACAACAATGGATAAATGAAATTGGGCAGGTAGTTTGTTCTAATAATCAAGACAGTGTATTTTATTTTTGTGTTATTCTAGAACACCTAACAATAGCAATTTAAGAAAGAAAGGAAGAGTTAGTTTGGGCTTAAGGTTTAAGAGGGGATATAGTCCATCGTGGCAAAAAGGGATGGTGGCAGAAGTGTGCGATGGCAGAAGTGTGAAACCAGGAGGCAGAGAGCCATGGATGCTGATGTTCTGTTGGAGATCTCCTTCCACTCTGTGTTCATACAGGAGCCGCTGCCACCCACATTCAGGGTAAATCTTGCCTGCACAGTTGAACCTCTCTGGAAACACCCTCACAGACGTACCTACAAGAAGTTTAATTATCACAGTGTCCAAAAATGAAAGTAAAGTCGGGGAGTGGCTATCTAAGAAAGTACTTAAGAAACTAAGACCTTAAAATGAATCTGATGCTTAGAGATCAATCTAGGCAAAAACAAAACAAAACAAAAACAAACAAACAAACAAAAAACAAAGACTAAGAGAGTTTGGTAGTTACCTTCTCTTAAATTTTTGTCAGAGTGTAAATGCTAGTTAAGTATTTGTCTCCATCAATAATGATAATTATGTGGAAATGTGAACTTTGAAGAAAAATATCTGGTTCCTAAAATACAAAGGCATTGGAGAACCAGAAGCAGTTTTGGTTTTACCATAGTGAGCTATGAGCTGTTACCTGTTTCCATACCTTCTAAGTAGGACAGGCTTGGCACTAGAGTTTGATTGGGGGTAAGGGTGAAGAGTGACCATTGCATAGAGATTTGGAAGTGAAAACTGAGGGGTCTTCACCTGTGTGAGTGTTTGTTCTAGGGCATCTATTTGGAGCCTTTGATTTTCCTGTTCCTATCTTTTTCACTTTAGTATGTTGTTCTAATTTTTTCAAGTTCATAGATAGTGCTAAGTGTGATGTACTCCATCCAGGCCAAGTTCAACAGTGTCCCTGGTAGTTATGCCTCCATTGTGATGTTTCCTTCTTGAAAGGCTAAAAAAAATGCTTTGAGGCTTGAGTGCATAAGAATATAATTATAGGGATATCTTGGAATTTGATTTCATTAGAAAATAAAAAGGAATCCATGCTTACATTTGGATACTTTAATAACTAATAGAATAATAGACTATAATGATAATATTGAGGCAGAATAGAAAGATAGGGAAAATTAAGACATTGTAGAAAGAGAAAAAAGTCCTCCACCATAAAACTAAAGTCTTCTAAAATCAAGAATTGCAGCACATTAACATTTGTTGATTATCTACACAAAGACAATATTTCTTTTATATAAAGATATTCCAAATAAGAATGCTAAAAATAGCAATAAGCCCTGCTTCAGGTCTAAGCATGGTCAAATTCCTTTCCCATATGTAAGTCTATAATTTTCCAGGAGTCTCAAAGACTATAAACTTTTGCTTATGGTGAAAACATCTTAACTTCCCATGTGACCCTTGTGACCTAGGGCTTTATATTATCAGCTAATTCTGTCCAGTGCATTCCAGCAACCACCCTACTTCATTTCCTTAGCAATGCTTTGAGATGTGACTGCAGACAGTGGAATCACATACATGGCTACTGTAAAGACGTTGGCACTGTTGTAAGACTCTTAAGCACAACTCTCTTGAGAAGTCCACACCCATACCTGGATGTGTGTTATCCTCTCTCTGAGCCTCTCTTCTCATTAACCCTTGTGCTTAACTCTGCTGAAATACCTTCTCAGTATATTCTAACTCTGCTCCATACTGGCTCATCTTGGAATTGCCTTCTGCCACACAGTCAAGAATCCTGGTTTCACCTGAGTAGAGGTCTCCAGAAAGAATTCCTTGGCCTTATACTTACTTCAATATGTCCTCTGGGTTCCAACAAGCCCAGAATAGAAAGAACCTCAGCCACAAGGAATGCCTACCTCTTGCTTTCTCTTTCATGATAAGAGTGTATACTGACTCCATGAACCAAATAAATTCTTCTTTTTTAAGTTGCTTCTTGTTAGATATTTGATTACAGGAGGAAGAAAAGTAACTGATACAGAGAATTGGTACCAGTGGTAGAGTCATTGCTGTGTGATCCCTGAGCCTGTGTTGTAAAGGCCTTTGACGTTGGTCTGTGTGGGCTAAATCCTCAGTTGTAAAGTCCTTGCTCTACAACCATGAGAACCTAAGTTCAAGTCACAGAATCCACATGAGGTGCTGAGCATGGTGGTACATGCTCATAATTCTAGCACTAGTGAAGCTGAGGCAGGCAGATCCCTGGGGCTTGCTGGCTGAAGAGCCTAGCTTACTTTCTGAGCTCTAGAACAGTGAGAGACACAGCCTGAAAATGAACTTGTGAGGCAAGGGAGATTGCTTAGTCTGTAAAGTGCCTGTCCCGCAAGTCTAATAATTTGAGTTCCTATCTTCAACACCCATGTAAAAAGCTAGGCATGGTAGCATGGACTTAGAACCCAGCCCTAGGACTTCAATGGGCCATGGGCAGTGGATCCCTGCAGCTCATGAACCAGCCAGTTTAGCCAAACATATGGGCTTCATGGTTAGTGAGAGACCCTGTATCAACAAACAAAGATGGAGAACAGTTGAGGAGGACACATGCTGTCCACCTTGGGCCTCCGCAAACACATGGACACAAGGTCACACACTGCACACCAACATAATATTACACACACCTCTTTCTTAAAAAGATGAATTGTACTGTTGTTCTACAGCGCTCATACACATACATGCACTTGCACACACATGTACACCACCCCCGCCACACACACAAACTGGATTGGGTACACAGTGGGGTGAAGTTGTGGGCTACACAGAAACTTTAAAACCTTTCAAGCTGTGTTCAACTGGCCATTTTGGTGGAAGTTTGAAAGACCCGAATAAAGGCAGACAGCAGAGGCCTGGCTCAGGAAGCTCTGGGGAGAACAAGGACTCTATTCTAGACGCTGTTTTTGTTATATCCTGCTCCTGTCTGGAAAGATTGAGTGAGGTTGAATTCAGAGGTATTGGATCAACTAACTGGGTGGAGGAAATGTCAATAATACAAGTTAATATTTAGGCTACTGCATGGCTATTGCTCATCGTAGTAACCATGCGGGGCTTATAAGGAACATTCAAAGACAACATGAAAACTGTAATTTGGAGTGGGAAGGAGTGAGTTTAACATTGCAACAGGTGTGCATGGTCAAAGCAATCCATATGTTACAGGGATTAGTGACATTAAAGAGAAACTCCACACTTTGCGCTCTAACAATAGGAAAAGTATGTTATATCCATGAGAAGGGATAATAGTGAAAACTGCTTCAAAACCGTTTCTGTTTTTTTTCCGGATTTATTTATTTTTGTTTTTATTTTATGGTAAATGTACCATGTGCATGTTGAGCCTATGGAGGTCAGAAGAGGACATAGGGTGACCAGGACCTAGAGTCTCAGGCAGTCGTGTACTACCATGTGGACACCAGGTATTCAACCTACATCAGCAAGAAGAGTAAGTGCCCTGAACCACCAAACCATCTCTATAACTTGTTGTGCTTTTATTGTTTGTTCGTTTTGTTTTTCAAGACTGGCTTTGATTTGAGTGGCCCAGGCTAGCATGGTACGTACTATGTAGGTCAGGTTTCAAATTCATGGACTTCCTCCTGCCTCAGCTTCCCTGTTACTGAGATTACAGGTATGTATTTGAAAAAAGAATCCTTGAAAAGAGAACCATTAGCATCCCGTTGGAGTGAGCAGGGCCACCTAGGAAATGCCACTCCAGTTCAAGCAGACAAGCACTCAGGGTCTACTGCAGTTTTAGTTTGAAGGGGCCAGGCTACATTTCAAGATGACAGCAAATTATGATGGCTTCCATACGGCGCTGGTTTTGCAGGTGTGTAGATGCATGGATGAGGGGATCATGGTGGCTTGCAGCTAGGTTCCAGAGAGCTGCTGAGGCTAGGCAATGTATGTCAGGATCAGGGACTCTACATGGAGCTCCCGAATGGGTTGTCTGGGAAGCTACATGTCAGTGGAGACCCCAGGAGATAGGAGACGCCAGGGAACATGGTACATCCATTGGGGAATGCTAAAGGATCTAAGTGGGGCTTCTTCATTCACTCAGACTGTGAGCCAGAATAAGTACTTTCTTAAATTGCTTTGGTCAAATGTTTGGTCACAACAATTAGGAAAGCTAGATGATACACAGTCCCCTTGCTTCTCATCTCTCTGCACCAAAATTGTGACCAATAACTAAAATTTCATTTTGAAAACTCCATAGAGATATTTTCCTAGTATTTTTGTAGACATTTAGCAACATGTTGAGTAGCATATATTTTCATTTCATGGACTCAGATGTTGATTAGCTGATGCATATACATTGGGCATACTTTAAAACTGTGCTGTGGTTAATTTGAGATGATGCAGCCTTCAAATTACTGTAACATTTCCTTCTACCTTGATACTTGGCCTTATATATGAAGTATGCAAATTAGTTGTGACTATTAATTTTACAATTGTGGCATTCAAATATATCTGTGCTCATTGTTTTTCCTCCTTGTCTATGCATTCTTCATCCTGCTGTATACTCAGTGCATTTATGAAACTTGAATGAATATAAAAATGTTTTACATATTGTTGAATAAACATGTGCCTACAGGAAAGGAACCTTAAACTAATGAGTATCATGAGCACAGCTCCATAAATTATCTGACAATAAAAGAAGAAATAAGAAAACCTTAAAAATCTAGGTTCTCAGGAACTTTAATTTGGTACTTATGTAATACTTTCTCTTTGCCAAAGGTCACACAGATACTTAGTAATAAACTAATGACCCTTTTTAACCCATGCAAATTAATATTTCCTGCAAGCATAATGCGGAGTAAATTATACAGGAGCTGAAGAATATTAGGCTGTGAGTCTATAAAACAAGTTAAGGTGGTTGACCTGGTACCATATAGAATATGTTATCTGGAGCCCATACAGAAGCAAGTTCACACTCTAGTTTTTTGTCTCTTTTAAAACCCGCGCAAAGTTAACTGCCTATTGGCTTAGAAAAGGTATGGAGTTGCAAAGTACATGTGCTGAGTTATACTGCAACTATGCATCACCCACAGGACAGGAAGGAAATCCACTTGTCATAGAAGCCCTTGAAATCCGGGTGCTCTGGCATTCCTTTTCTCTACTAAGTATTAGTAGACTCTTATGAAATCTAATTGTTGTAAGTACAAAGACAATGCCAATCCCTTGTGTGTGTGTGTGTGTGTGGTGTGTGTGTGTGTGTGTGTGTGTGTGTCGGTGTGTGTGTGTCGGTGTGTGTGTCGGTGTGTGCGTTGGTGTGTGGGGGGTTGATATGCACTTATTAAATGTGTTAAAAGGGTCCTGAAGTGAAACTTCATCCATCTGTGCATGTGAAACATCCAAGTGAAACTTCCTAACATCTAAATCCTTAATTTTGTGATATTAACTTGATTATTAGAAGAGAGCAGCAGGAATGGTATTAATGATAAAGGGCTGAGTAAAAACAAAGCAAAACAATATTTGAAATTCTAGAAGGTCAGCCTGAAAGGTCGACCCTGCTCAAGAGAAACGACTAAGATCTCAGGGTAATTTGCAATGTGGTTCTAGGCAAGATGCCTAACAGTTACTTCCTTTAGTTTCTCTGGGTTTAAGTCAGAAGTAAAAGGGACACAGTGATTTGTTTCTCAGCCATTATCTATCTATCTACCTACATATCTGTCTACCTACATATCTATCTACCTACATATCTATCTACCTACATATCTATCTACCTACATATCTATCTACCTACATATCTATCTATCTTTACACCTCAGGATTATCTTGATGCATTTAACAGTCTTTAAAAATACCACTTAAAATGATTCTTCATTCAAAAACATGCCTCGTTTCTACTTCTTTTTTGTTCATTTTAAGAATTTTTGCTTGTTAGACACCCCACCCCCTTTTTGTCTACTGCTAGGTAATATAATGAAAGATGGCTAAGATCCAGGTCCTACCAGACTTAGAGAGCTGACAGACTAATTGTAGCAATAGGCTGTGGAGATTCTCAATTACAGTAGCACATGAGGCTAAATGAACAAAATGTGATAAAACACAGGCATTTGGCTGTTAACCTTTCCTACAATCCATTCAACAATTATGTACCAAGTGACTGCCTTGTGTGCCAGAGACCTTTTGGGAACCTTTTAGACCATTGAGTAGAATGAATTTCTGATTTCACTGAGTTAGTAGTCTAGCGGTTTGAGAGATAGCAAATGCAGGCACAAATAAATACTGTACCTGAGGTCTAGGCAAGCATTGTGGAGAAAAGAGTAGCGATATTAAAAGCAGAGTGTGTCAAAGTTACTGGTTGAGCAGGTATGAATGACAAAGGCTTGTCCTGGGAGATAATATTTAAGCAGGGACTTGGAGGAAGTAGGGTGAGGGTGGAAGGTGCAGCCACTGCTAGGGCACTTGCCTAACAGTGACTTGATCCCAGCATAACCTTGAGACCAGGTAGCCTTAGTGGAGCATTTAAGGGAGGAGTGTTTGAAGGAAATTGGAAGCAGAGGACAGCTGAGTTGAGTTATGGCAGGGTTACCGGAGGGTGAAGAGGAGAGGTGGGATCCGAGTTTCATTTTAGTGACAGTCTAGGACAACAGAAGGCAAACATACCCCAGATTTTCCAACCTGATGTAGAAGACCTCAGATTCTGTGCCCTGAATCTATAGGATATACCTTGCTTCCTTGGTGCTGCTTCCTAGACATCTTGTTGGTGATGGAGTTGTGTGTGCTGTTCCACCTACCTGAGGTGCAGTTACAATCTAATGTGATTCTAATTTTGCGCCTGAGATGTAATTCAATCACGCTTTACTCACCAGATAACTAAATAATATACTTTTGCTGTAAATCTTATGTTTCATTCCTCTGTGCTTCCCCTTCAAGACAGCCATTAACATTGCTTAAGATTTTTGACTCTTATGCTATTGGACTTTGGTCAAATAGTAAGATATAATATCACAGGTATCACCTCTATCTGAGTCATTAGACAGCAGTACTTACTGTCATTTGGTTTATATGTTTATTTTTATTATGTCCTGTGTTTGACTTAGTAGATACTTACATTTATAGATGTGTATTTACTGATAACATATATACATATATGTGCATTTCTTAGTACGGTTATGTGTCTATATGTATGCTTATGATTTTGTGGCAGTACCATGTAACAACACAGCCACTCTTGTTACCTTTTGGTGCAGAATTTCCCTGTTATATAATTTAAGCCCCTAAATGAACTTCTACGTGTGGTGGGTACAACTCACGTTATAAAGTCTAAGAAACAATAATATCAATTTATTAAAGACCTAGTAGGAACCAAAATTCAGCCCTAGATCAACATGACTTGCAATCCCACACTAATTCTTCAAATAGGGCTGGTGTAGATAAAATGCAGAACGCGTTTGATAGCAAGAGAATTTAACTTCTAAGAAAATGACACCAGGCTCAGAAATCTTTACTCCCCAAGTCACATTTTTTTAGTTTTGTAGCAGTTCTCCAGAGATTCCCTGTAAAGAGAGTTTATTTCATTGAACACATGGATATTTACATCGGTGACTTTGTTTTGAAGGGATTGTACAATGCCAATCTGCATTTTCTTCTCTTTGTTAGTCTGTTGCTTCCTTATAAATAAAAGATTTCAAAAAGCTGTCAAACCACATTCAATGAAACCCTCAATCCTTAGGCTTTTACAAGCTTTTGTAAAACTAGTGATCTGGGTGAAAAAGTACTGGCTGGGAGTAGGGTGAACAGATGAGCTCACCCGTGGTATGCAAAGCTACCGAATTAGCCGGTTAAACAGGCTGTTGAGATAATTACATTGTCTGTTTTGTGACACATTACACTGGTGCACTTGGGATTAACCTGTTCTCTTGTGTCTATTCTGATCAGTTTTTTAGACAGCCTTTTATCTGATGAAGGAGCAGAGACATCAAAAGAGAAAGGGGTGTGGGTGAAAAGAAAGCTCACATTAGGCTGAAGAGTTAAAATTTCTATTTAAATTACTGAGCCTATATTCCTTATTTCCATAACTTTGCTTGCTCTCTAGAGACCTCTGCTGGGAATTATGGATAGAAATTAAGTCACACTTTCTGTCCAATTCATTGTTTGCATTTTACTGTAGCCATTATATCATAAACCCAGTAACTAAGAATGAAATTTCAATGTTATACCATAAGCATAGCACATTAACTACAAAGCTATATTCAGATAGAAGTGTTGTGTTTTGAAAGTTTCTGAGAGCATTCTCAAGCTAAAATTGAGGGGGTAGTCAAATAGTATGCACCCATACTGTAAGAGCCTACTATATGCTTACCAATGATAAAATTAGTCTTTTTATGTTCATATATGTGTTAATACTTTCAAAGTTTAAGTGGAATTATTTACTGTGAAGTTAAATGTGGATATAATGCAGACATAAACACTAATGACAATAATAATAACCATGCATAAACAACCCTAAAAACTGTTCCTAAAGATTTTTATGAACCCTTAATTCCATATCATTATAGTTAAGGGGAAAATTATTTAGCCCTTCTGATTAGGTAGGAACGTAGCAAACATAAGATTTCATCACAGTAATAATTTAGATAAGGAACAATTAAGAGAATAAGTAGAAATCTTGTCCATTAACAGCCCCTGGCAACTCAAATTGAATTTAACCAACTATTGAGTTTCTGGCTATAGGGGGATGCAATTTAAAGCAGGTATAATAGATTTTAGCAACTAAAATGTCTTTATCACAATGTAACAACTAAGATATTAGTTAAATGGCGCAAGAAATGTCCCTTCATGTTAATGAACATCAGACTTAACTCCTGCTGTTTCACCCCCACCCCACCAGGAATAGCTGTACGTGACTTGATAAACCAGCATTCAGAAATCTGTGTCCTTCCTGTGCTTTCAGTTTGTTTAAAAGGATTTCAAAATATCGGTGTTGTCCTTTCTTTTGAGAGCCCATACTGTCCTGTCAGATAGGCTCTGCCAACCCCAGCTGGAGATCTTGGCGTCAGTGTTACAGAACACAGTAGCATGTGATCACTTTTAGGAGTCATCTGGTTCTCAAACAATTGTTTAAAATATTTTCAGCAAGAAAAATAAAATCTTTTGTCACTGTTTTTGTGCGAGTCAGTTCTGTTGTCCCTAGATCTATCTAAAGTTGGCTTTGTTATCGGATTGCCAGCAAAAGTGGGAAACAAAGAAGAATGACGTCATTTTTCATCCTTTCACCTGGTGTACAGGAAATTTAATCAGTAACTATCTTCATGAATTGAGTCCGAAGTGTTTAACTTACCATGTGATTGTAACTTTACTAAATTTTATGATAAAACATAAAGGACTAGGACAACTTTATATAATGAAATTATTTTCTAATCAATGCTGGAGAAGACAGCTTTCCTTTGATAGTTTCAACATTATTTCTGGCTATGGAACTATGAATTACAATGTGCAAAATTCCCAAATTGGACCTATTATTTATTAGATATCGAGTCTAAAGGTGATTACAATTGTATTTTTATGTCTTGAAATTTTTTAATGACCGTGTTTATGCAGAATCATTAGTTTACTTAGAGCACAATTGCCAATTTTCTATTAATCCAAAAAGAATGTGTGCAAGTAATGGCTTTGTGAAGCATTTACCATCAGAACGATCAAAACTCTACACACATAACTTCATTGACTTCTCCTAATGGGTCATTGAGTTGGTGATCTTTAACACATTTTACAGATGAGGTTGTAGGGCTGAGAGAAATTCAATACCTTGATATTGGCATAGCTCAAAACAGGCAAATTCCAGCTTCAAACTCAGATTATTCTTTCCACCCCAAAGCCCAAATGTTAGGATATTTCTTAAAAAAAAAAAAGGATGGCACTAAGGTTCATTCTCCTTTGGGATAGCCAAGGGTTTGGTTCCAAGCCTCTCTTTGATGCCCAAGTCCACAGGCTCAAATCCTGTACATTTAATGATGGGTTTGCCTATAATTTATGTATGCCATTTCTGTGCTTTCAATGATCTCTTGATACAATGAAGTTATATGTAAATCATTGTTCTACTCTGTAGTTTAGAGATTAATGGCAAGGATTAAAAGTGCATGTTCAGTATGGAGACGATTTTATTTTTCTTGAAAAATTTCAATTCAAGATTGATTGAATCTTTCGGTGTAGAGCATGACACAAACAGGCCTGAAACAATCAAGAAATCCCGGAAGACCACATGCGACAAATGCAGCCCCGAATTTTGAGAATAGTTTTTGCCAATACGGGCTGAGTTTCCAAGGGGAAAAATGTGACTTGAGGTGACGGCTGGAAAATAAGAAGGAGGAGTTGTACAGTTCAAGAAAGGAAGTCATTTTATTCAAGAAAGACAGCTCTCACCCAGTTGCCTGGGTGTAATAAAAGCCCAATCTAGTTACAAAAATACCACTCCAGTGAAGAGCTCTAATGAGGTTTCTGCCTCCCAACAGATGACCCGTTTATTTAAATACAGCATTCAAGACTACAGAATTCCTTGATGACACAATGTAGCCGATCTCTGGCAGTTGGTTGTAATGTAGTCAGCGTAGGAACTGAGACCACATCGCGGGTAGTCAGCACATTGCTTCTTGGTGTAGCGTCCTGTTCTACTGGCCCGAGTCTGGCTTCTGGGTGTTTGGCCTTCTGGTTTTTTCTAGAAGGCTGTTCCTGTGATTTCACTGCTTGTGCTCTCAGGCCACTTCTGCACTCAGCTCATAAAGTGGCTCACCCTGTTTACTCTGTGAGCCTTTGCCTTAATATCAGAGGCGATTTACTCACACTCTATCTCGTGGTGGTTAGTGGGATTAAATTTGTTCACAAAGTCCTTTGTGAGTCATGGACAGTAAAAGTGGAGCAAATACAGAACATATGCCATTTGTGCTGCAGTCTGGGAACTCTTGCAGGCTTGGTAAGATCACGATTAGCTGTGGTCTTTGTGGATGTTAAACAGGAGAAAAAGTGGGGTGTGGGGGTGTGGAGGATGGACTCAGAATAGCAGGTCCACATTTAGAGGCCAGCCTAGCACAGTTTACGGAAAGGACAGTTTTTCTCAGGTGTGGCATTGTCGTAAATGAAGTTGGCGTTTGTATGCAGTTCTGTTTCTGGAGTCACTATTCGGTTCCTGCATGCAAACATGGCTCATTTTTAACTCTATGTTACACAGAATCTGACATGAATATGTTATGGGTCTATTGGGATGAACTGACAACAATATCAAATCATCTATGTTATGGCCAAGAAAAAGTTTCAAACTTGAAAACTTTAAAGTTAGGTTCTTTTAAAATTTCTCTTGATGTTCTAGTCAAACCACTGGAGAGATTAATTTGACTGTCTTGTGCTTAATTCAGTTACTTCTAGGTGTCTTATGCTTTTATTTATTTTTATAAATGATATTATTTTACTGTAGTCCTGCTGGTCTTCTGATCATTCAAAGGCAATATTTGGAGAACTCTAAAAGACACATCATGCTTACACATAACCATAAAAAATCTATATATGATCCTGTACAATTATAGCAAGATAACAGCAACTCAGTTTTTAAATGGACAACATAGAACAGGAATTCCCAACAGGATAATTCAAAGAACCAATAACCATAAAAATTTTTTTGTTTGAGGAAGAAACTTTGAAATCACAATGACATGCATAAAAACATCAAAGTTTACTTAAAATAAAACAAATCTGATAATGTCAACAACTGTAAAGAACACCTGGATTTCCCATATTTATAACTTGTTGAATGCATCATTTGTTATCCATGATGGCTAAACTTTGTAGTTGCAATGTAGATTGTAAGCTCTCCTACAGGATATGTATTGTGTGATCCCATTTGTCCAGGTGAACTGGCCAATGGCTCTAAGATTCAGGGCAGTAGTTTTCTCTGGAAAGCTAAGAGAGGGTGATGATGTGGGGAGGCATGAAAAGCCCTTCTGGGACGCTTTTACTATTCTACCTCTTAACTCAGGTAAAGAATATGGGTGTGTTCATTTTATGATAATTTCTCAGCTGTCTACTTTTGAATTGTGTACTTTTCTCTGTGTGTTATAGCTCAATAAAACCTCTCACAACTACCATAGAAAATGGAACCTTTCTGGGTGGTAAATACATAAGAAAGTACCATTTCTTGATGAGTAAGACTGTATATAATTGGAGAGAAATAATTCAGCTTCTATTGGAAGATGTTAATTATTTGTTTTTAATTCTTTTATATTTACTACTTGTTTACCTTTTAAAAATTATAAGAATATCTGAGTAGTCATGTGGGAAATCATTTGTATGTAATAGAATCACTTTCCCTCTGAACTCATTCTCACCCTGTAGGATTATTGAACGAGCAAATTCTAAAGTACATTTTATTATGTGTACAGTGTTCTGTCAGCATATATACCTGCAGAAGAGGGTACCAGATATCATTACAGATGGTTGTGAGCCACCACGTGGTTGCTGGGAATTGAACTCAGGACCTCTGGAAAAATAACAAGAGCTCTTAACCATTGAGCCATCTCTCCAACCTCTAAAATACATCTTAAACTCCTTTTGTAATATTATGGCTGGAATATAATAAATAGGAGACCCAGAGGATTAATGTATCTTTAGTACTATAGTTTACTTTTATAAATATATATTATTTATATAAAAAATATATTATATTTTATCTTATAATTGATTTGTACCTATGGTTTAAGAAAAGCTTATTTTTCTCATGTTCTTATAAATTTAGCTCCTTATGTTTTATAATATCATCAAGTTTATGAACATTGGGGTATAGGGGAATCTTGGTTTTAAAAGGGAAACCACAAAATTGCTAAAGTAAGATCTAAGTTGTACCTAACTTTCTAGGCAAGTGGTACGAACAACCAAACAAGTATCTGCAAAGTCTAACAAAATCAAAATCTTCACAAATTATTTGAGTATACCATCTAAACACACTTCTATGGAATGCATAATGCATACTTTACAGCCATATTTTAAAAGAGCAGCTAAGAGTGCTATCTGTTCTTTCAGAGCATCTGAGTTCCTTTCCTAATGTGTATATTGGGCATCTCTCAACTGCCTGTCACTCCAGCTCCAGGGCATTCATCTCTGTCTTCTTGCTTCTGTGCACAACACACACACACACACACACACACACACACACTACACATAAGTACAAAAAGTAAAATAAATCTTTAAATAATTTAATTTCTATTAGACTTAAATGTAAACTCAAAAGACTCAGGCACCAACAATACTCACTCAAAAAGCCCAATGGTAAGCAACCTACAAAGTTTCACTTTGAAGTCTAGCAACCCACCCAAGCCTATGTGTGTGAGCATTATGCTTATTTTAGAATTACAGCTGTAATAATACCAAAGGAAAATAAAACAACTCTGCTCTGTCATTCTGAAATTGGGCTTTAGGAATTGTTTTTCACATATAAAGTCAAAAAAGGATAAGAAAATCAGTGTTCACAGAATTCTCAAGCACTTTTTCAATTTAAGAACTATTGCTTGATGAATAAATGCTACTTTGGAACCCATCAATACACAGTAATATTTTAGGAATGAATGAGATGTTTGAAAATGAATATTAAAAGTTAACTCAAGGTTTTAAGTTTTCGATACTGTGAATTAAATAAGATAATTCCATTTATTGAATTCAGCTTAAATCTTAGAGAAAAGAAATTCATGAGAATCACCACAAGTTGTATCTTATATAATTTATTGTTTAACTCTAAAGAAAACCTTATAGATTAAAGGTTATTTCTTTCATGTTACAGGTTAAGCAACTAATTTAAGGAGATCTATAGACTCATACAATGGCATTTGGCTCTGACTCCACACCCAGTGTTTGCTAAAATGATGTGGTTTTACTTTGTTTTGTTTATTATCAATTGGTACTCTCATTAATAGTTACATTATTTGCTCAGTTGTAGTAGTAACTGTTTAACATTTTATATTCTATTTGCTTCATTTTATGCTTTTTGCTTCTGTAGTTATAATGATTTCTAAGTGTTACACTGACGTGCTAATTTTTTACATATATATATTTTTTGATGATAGTACTGTTCTTTGTGTACAAAGATTTCAAATTCACGTGCTAAATGGGGCTACACTTTAAAGCTGTTCATTTAGAAACAGATAGGGAACAGTCATTCAGAAAGACTACAGTTTAAAACTATTTCGGGAATCATTTTGATAGCCTAAAATCATCCAGAAGATTTTAGTAGTATAATCAATAGTCCGACCCATATGAAAGCCACTGGAATCTCACCAGATTCCTAGATATTCAGTTTTGCTAATATAAGATCTCTCAGTTCTTCCCAAAGTTTGTTCTAATGATTTGTATTGGGAACTCTAGCATGCTAATCAAGAACTCGATACTGAATTGTATTCATGTCCCCCCTTTTAGTTTTTGAAATAGAGAGTCATTACGTTGCCTGGTTTACCTGGAAGAAACTCTCTAGTCCCCGGAGGTTTTTGACCTAGGACTTCTGAGGAGCTGGCTACTTCTCAGAGGTGTAGAGTATTGTAGTTCTTTGAAGCTGGAGCTATAAATATTAGGCGTCATTTGGATGAGTTTCCTTGAGGAAAGGTAGCAGTTTATTCTATTTTTGTCATTGGCTTGCTGTCTGGTGTGGCACTCCCGGTTGGGTTTGGTTTAGGTGCTTTCCGGCTGCTGAGATTAAGCACCATGACCAACACAGCTAATAGACGGAAGATTTTTGTCTTACAGTTCCAGAAGGATGAGTCCATCATGGCAAGGACGCAGGGCAGCAAGCAGAAATGATGGCAGCTGGAGGAAGACACTAGGTTATTGCTTCCTTTCTAGTGATTGTTACATTACCTTTCAGAACTCAACTGAACAGAACTTTGTAAAGAGTTTTCCCTGATTCCCTAGGTGACGCTTCCCTTTTGGGAAGTCCCTGGTCACTATATTCTTATTACAAAATTTATTTCTTCTCCTGGTAGTTAGATAGCAATTCACTTGGTCTTCCTACGGAGCTTCTAAATGTTCCGGGATTTGTTGGGTTTTATTTATTTATTTGTGTGTGTGTGTGTGTGTGTGTGTGTGTGTGTACTTTGGATAGTAGCCATACCACCCAAATCCTTGTTAAATGATGGATATATCAATCCAAGTAGTTACCCAAATACATACCTGTATACATACGTACATACATACACACAGAACAACAAGATGTGGTACGTTAAGCTGTTCCATCACAGCTGGGCAGGCATATGCAGATACCATTTACCTTCTGTAAAAACAGAGCCCCTCCCCCTTCTTATCTGTGTCCTACAACGCTGTGCTTTTCAGGCTCACATCAAAAGCTGCCGTCCAGCTACAGTTTATACTGGAGAGTTTCAGTTGCCTTTGCAGGACTCGTTAAAATTGAGAGCTACTCTTAACTGCCCGAATTGCATGTAAACAGCCATACATTAATGGGTTAGGTTACCATAGTTTAACTGGGCTCAGGTCCAACATACACAAACTTAGCATGTACATTTCTATAGTATGAAGATACTTTCCTGTTCAACAGAGTAATTAGGAGATTGGACAAGGATGCAGACAAGTTATGAGAATTCAATAGAGTATAATCTCATAACCTTACGAATATAAAGTTTGATTTATGATGGAGTGTTGGAAGAGAGGCATAATGAAAATTTGGCAGACGGCCAGCTGAGAGTAAAGTGCCTGTGACAGAATTATAGAGTAAAATATTAGAAGGCGCTAATGTGCCAAAAGAGGGGAAAGCTCAAGTTTTATGTTGGTCTTCTTGTCTTGGGCATTTTCATTCATCCTCACGCATATTTAGACCTGATTTCCAAACCTTTTCCCCTCTGGTCCAACTATTTTCAATTGACTATTTGGTTGTTAACTCAAAAACCAGTGTTATCAATTCTCCTAAAGACTTTTTTTGTACTCCACTTATTTGTTTTTATCAAGGACACTTTAATTTTTTGAATTTGAGTTGCTTCTGATGCCAACACAGGGCACATATTAGGAACTCATATGATGAGAGTTACAGCTGATCTGTCCTTCCATGTTACCTGGGAACAATCACTCCTCTCCTTGAGTCATGTTTCCATTCCCTTTGGGGCATCTTCAATTCTTACAAGGTTTTTCAGTGCTTGATCATGTTATCTTCTTAATTTAAACCATATTTGCATAGTATCCTTATTCTCCTTCTATAAGCTGTCTTGTGTACTGGATAGGTATTTGTATGTTCTTTTCATTCTAAAAGCCCAAATACAGACTTTCAGATACAGAGGGATTTAATAAGTATCTGCATGCCCAGAGGCAAGAAACAGTAAAAACTCCTCAGAATATACAGGGGCAGAAAACAAAGATGGGCAAAGGTAACCCTCAGGAAGAAAAAGTATGTGATTCTGTGTGCAAGCCTTTCCATACACTGTCAGGGATGTAGACTCCTTGAAAAGCGATGGCAGCATCAGAAATAAAGCACTAAAAACATCCTAACAGTTGTCTTTTTGACACTTTTCAGAATTGGAGAGAAAAAAGGAGCTAATTATAAACTTTGGATGTAGTAAAAGCATGTGTTAATAATCTACAGCAATGCTGACCTGGGGACTTTCTTCAGGGATGAAGCTGGCCATATGGTAGGTCCTTGTTACCTGTGGTTAGGGAACACTTGAAATATGGCTAGTGTAATTAAGAAGCTAAATTTTAACCTTAACTAATTGTATGGCCAATGGTGACCATATTAGGCACACAGACCTATAATCTAAAGTTTTCAAAACTCACTAGAGCCTTTAAGCTTTTCTTAGGTTTTTAGTTTCAGTTATCAACATATTGCAATTTTTCTTTTAGGTAGCAACCGACAGGGGAAATCTTGATTTCAGTATTAAATCCACCAAAACTCTCATATATTCACATGTCAACTGTCATATTTCTCTTGTTCATTAGTACTAAAGTTCTTTATTGAATATCTACTAGATGATGCCTATTGATGATAGAAAGATGTAATATTATTAAAACTTAATATTCTTGCTATAAGAGAGCTTATTTTTCACTAGGGAGATAAGTAAATAATAAACCTATAATGCCAAGTAATAGGAATCAGATGAAGACAACTGGTGGACAGCTTATGACGAACGATGCCGTTTCCACAAAAGTTATCATAGGAAGAAGAGGCTACATGTGAGCAGAGACCGGAAGGGAAGGGAAGAATGTGTAGAGACAGGAGAAAGGGGTTTCTGGGAAGGATCATGTACTAAGTGCCTGAGAAATGGGTATGACTTATAATAACCTTAATAAATACTTACAGCTATGCTGCTGTCTGATGCTCCTGCTACCATTGAAAGCCCTGCAGACACCCAAGATAAAGGGCCAGGTTAGTGTCTCGGGGCCATACTGTTGCTGGCGCAGCGGTGACATCTAGACCTAACTTTGTGTCCATGATCCTACCATGGTTGGGGGTGGGTTCTGACCTGAAGTGCAGGTCCTACACTGCCTCTAATGGTCACATAGAGTCCCAGAGTTGGGGCCGCAGCATGAAGCCTTGGAGGTGTCTGGTGACCACAGAGTTGCCTGAACCATTCCCACCTGAGTGGCCATTCCCTCCACTCAGAGCCTAAGCTGCTGCTAAAGCCATGCCTGGGTCCATGGTCCAGCCCCAACTAGTCTGTGTTGATGTCTGTGACCACTGGCACCTCAGGAGGCCTTTGAAATCATGCAAGATGAAATTAGACAGCTATACTGAGCCAGTCCCACCTTAACTGCTCTGGGAAAGCAGGGCTTACCTCTAGCTGTCCGCCACAGCAAGAAAACTGGCCCCTGCACTCTGGAGAGAGAGCCCCGACTCCTCATCACAGGTGAGGATGAACCTACCCTGAGGCCATACATGTAGCGGAGCTAACTCCACCGGAGCACCCAAGGCAGGTGCCCCCAGTGGTTCAATCTGACCTGACCCACTAACATCCACGTCCATAACTGGGCCTTGGGTTGAAACACACTAGTGTCTAACTCATCTAGGTCCTGCTGGAGCTGTGAAGGGACTGGTCCTGTGGAATGATTTGTGCAAGATCTCTAAGATACAGGATACTCTAGAAGAGCTCCTGTGAAGATCCTATGCGGATGGTATACCAAAAACCAGAGGCCTTGAACCAAATAATTGCAATGACAGTTGCTAGGCAAGTTGAGGAAACATAGGGGTATACTATATGACTCCCTGAAGCCTCCAAAACCATCAGGATGGATGAAGAGGTAATGGAGAGTTGGGAGAGAAGGAGAGGCAGAGACTTTGTTGTTTTGAGCTTGAATTTTTTGTTCTGTTTTGTTTCAATGTGTTCTTTCTTTCCTTTTTCCTGTTTTGTTTTTGTTTGCTTGCTTGATTACATTGTTTTGTTTTCTTTCATTGGGGGGATGCAGCAGGGATGGAGGAATATGGAAGGACCTGGAAGTGAACAGAATTGGGGTATCTGATGTTACCCCCAAGATTCAATAAAGAAGTTTAAAAAAATAAATACCAATGAACCAAGGATGGCACTAAGGTTTCTAATGGGTTTAGTATTTGGCATAAGATACCTCAAGACCAACTTCTCAGCACAAAGGAGATTTATTTGCTCCAGAGGGACAAAGGGCAGAGACTAAGAGACAAAGACAGGAGAGGACAAGGGAGAAGATGGAAAGAAATAAGGAAGAGGAGGAAGAGATATTTATTTCTTCCAGAGGAGCAAAAGATTGCCTCTGGATAGAAAGGAGACAGGCGTGGCAGCTAGGCAAATGGCAGTTTATGATAGAAAAAGGGGAAACCATGTGTTAGGATGAGGTGTTTAATTTTAATTGGACAAGTTAACTAGTTGAGCCAAAGGGGATATTTGATTGTTGGACTTCAATACTTTGATAGCTGAACCTTGGTAGTCAGTCTCAGAAGGAGGAAGTGGCCAAGTAAAAGAATGGATCTTGGTGGCTAACTTTAGGAATGCAATCTAAGAGTTTTTAACAAGGCAGTGGGAATAGGGGACAAGGGCAAGACCTGCCAGAGCCATACTTGCCATGACTGAGCTGGCTAGAGTACTTTCAGTTCCATATCTGAGTGAAGGAAAATGCTATCTACTAAGGTGAGAAAGTCATATGTGTATGTGGAGGGAGTGCGATGAATCTGAGTTTTTAAAAGTTAAATTTTAGACATTCTAATCAAAACCCAGAGTAGAGATGCATGAATTGGTCAGCATTGTCATGATGGTTAATTGTCACTTGACTGACATGAATCACCGAGGAAATAACATCTTTGGTGTGTCTGTGATGGTTGTTTTCAGAAAAATTTAACCAAGGAAGAAAAATCTATTCTGGATATTGGTGGCACCATCACTGCATGGCAAAGCTTTTTGTGGGGAGATATAACACATATGTCTAAACACCTAGATAGGGAGCTCATGACAAACCAAAGTATGGATATCAAAGTCCATTTTGCTGAAGTGAATTTTGTTGGAGTTACATACAAGAGTATGGGTGAGGAGTTACTTATAGGAGTAGAAATAACTCAGAGACAACTGTGTCACCAAAGCCCAGCTAATGTGGGTGACAACTCACGAAATCAGGGAACCGTGGAATGCACTGAACAGCCTTTAGGCATCTAAGAGGTTGGAGAGTGTTCTTTCCAAGTCTAAATATCCACCTAGACACTACAGAGAAATTCTGTGAGGACCGAGAATTGGTGATCAGATATGATGACCTGAAAGTCTCCGTTGCCTTCACCAGTGACACAGAAACATCAGCAACCCCACCCTGGAAAAATCTTAATAATAGATAATTAAGCACCTTGGTGAATCTAAGGGATGGCAGAAAATATGTCCTTACTTTCTTCCTGGAGTTACCACCCAGATGGGCTATTCTAAGTTCCCCGTGGGCATCATGAAAGGATTCTTTTTTCTGGACTTCTTTCCTTTGTGTCATCCTTTCCTACAGAACCTCAATCTTCCTACTCTTGTCTCTCATTGCCGGTCTGCTGAGTCCTCCTTCCTCCTCCTGTCCCAATTCCTTCTCTTTTCACATCCTTGGAAATTTGGGTGGCTCTTGAGGATACAAAGGAAATATTTGCAATGGAAACTAGTTTTCTAATTATTGAATTGATATTTCATATCACTAACTAGTATAATTTAAAACTTCTCTTTATTTGTTTCTCAACAATGTAAATTTTCATTTTTAGGTTAGTTTTAAATATTTTATAAATGGAATCTCAGGCTCTTTGCTTATAGCCTTATCAAACTAAAGCCAGGAGACAGAAAATATTGAAGGGGGAGGAATACTTTGTAGTTTGGACCAGAACTTGGGAAAGAAAAGTTTTTAATTTCTCTCAACTTTCTGGTAGGTTCCAGGATCAACATTTAACAAAAATTGTGAAAAAAAACAGGAAATATGTCAATATGTCAATTCAGCTGTAAGACAGTTATCAGAGCTGGGAAGAGGTGATTTCTTAGGTGAAAATTCCTTTTCTATGTACCTGGGCTGGTCCACAGCCTATGATTTCTAAGAGAACTTTTGATTCCCTAGGGTATATATCTTAAGGGTCTCTATTACTTTGGTGCAATTTCAACCTTCTTGTCTCAAACCCAGCAGTTCCAACCACCTTTATTCCCCCACCTATATATTTTTCTCTGTAGCATTTATCACCTTTACCACAACTGCCTATTGATTTTTCTTGTCATTTATTCATTATCTCTTCTGCTGAACATAAACCCCAGATGAGCAGTGGTTTATCGCTGTTTCACTTACTGATGCATCTTAAATAAGTAGCATTCTGCCTGGATGGTAATAGGTGATTGGGAAATGATTGGTAGCTCGATGAGTATAGTAGTTTCCACACGCGAGGGGTAAGTAGATGTGTATGATAGTAGACACCTGACTTTGCCCCAGTTCATATATGACCCTAACTGGAACACAGAAAATTATTCTTCCTACAGGGTCATTGAAATGAAGGATATCATATGACATGACCTTTTGTATGATATCTCTGGAAAGTTCTCAATGGTTCCCAGAATACAAGGGATAGTGACATAAAAAAGCACATTCTAGAAAACTAGTATGGGTAAAACAAGCCATAGATAGATTTACCTAAAAAAATCTAAGTCTGGAAAGAAGCGAAGCCTCCTCTACTTCAGGGAAATGGCAAAATCAGCTCTCTGGTTATCCTTTTCAACTGAGAAAGAAATAGTAGGGCAGAATAGGAAGAAAGGAACAATAGCCAAAGTGTATTTTATAGATAGCTGATCACCCTAAAACCACAGAGCTGGGCTGCGTAAGGAGAGTTTGGTTCTGTCTGCAAGGCAGAGAAGAACCTCCTGTGGGTGGGAAAAGATGTAGAAAACTTGTAGAATTGCAAATACAATAAAAATGAAGCAAATACTGTGAACACTTCCCCTTAAATGATGTGATCTCTAAAAATCAGATCATTCTCCAACATAATAAACACAATATAAGCATCAAGACAATGTTATGGGGAGCCTACCAAAAATGACCACCCAGACACCCCAGACACAGTTTATAGCCAATTGAAGACTTTATTCCAGCAGGCGGGGACTATGCTCATTCAGGACTCATGTGTAGCTTTGGATGTTAGGACCATGGGGCTTTTAAAGGCAAAGAACACATCCTGGACTCTGCGACTGCAGGGTGAGTAGGATTTTTTTATTTTATTAAGTTAACAGTTTACCAGAAGCTAAACTAAGTTAGCTGGGGCATCTTGATCCTGGATTACTAGAAGATTGTTTGGTAATTTTCTATGGGATTTTGCATCAAGGAGATTTAATTCTAGTTAAACCCAAAATGGTCTCAGCAAGAATACAAGGTGGAGGAAGCTTTTTCTCTGTCACAATCGGAAACCAATATAGCCTTGACCCTGTTCAGAACCCATTAGCTTCCCCTTTGTGAAAATCAGTTTGTATTTAGTTTTAAGGTACCTGCAATATGCATTTGTTTCTAGATTTTCCTTAGACTTGTGTTGTTTTTTAACAGTTTTGAAGATTACAGTTTTTTATTTTTTCATTTTTAGGCTGTCCAGCTTTTTTCTTCTTATTCTCTATATTCTTAACACTTGTCCTAAGCAATCTAGGGCTGGGCAGCAGAAAGCTGGAGGCAGACCTTTTTGGGGGCCTGCTGAAATTCTTCACATCAGCCAACTTAGACCCACTTCATGTGCCTCACCTTGCATCTCCCATGAAAACTGCATGAGGACCATGGATTTTCCTCTTTCCTTTGCCACTGACAAAGCCTAGTGCCTCTCTGCATGGCCTGCATGTCCTAATGGACCCTTCCTTTTGGAAACTGGAATTGCATAGAATTTTTAAATTTGTTTTATTTATTTCACAATTATATATGTGTGTGTGTATATGTGTATATATGCATGCATAATGTGTGTGGATCATATTCTGCTGTTATCCTGGTTATCACCCTCTTCCTTGTATACATCCCTTTTTCTTTGTCAATGAGTCCCATTCCTAATTCTATGACTTTAGCATGTGTGTGGTCGACAGTATTTAACTAAGAATGCTTATAAGAGCATGGGTGGGGGTCATTTACTTGGTCAAAGACAACTTACCAGTGGTTATACCACTAAGGAATATAGCTCCTCCTTCCTTACCACCAACTCACTGCTTCTCAGGGAGGAGAGGAACCTCATGAGCCCCTTCCCAATGTGTGATAGAATATACTGATCTTGGACAAGTAATTACCATTTCAGTGGCTACAATATAACCATACCATGTCTAGAAGACAGTCTCCCGCAGCATTTTCACCCATCTTCCAGTTCTTCTATTCTTATTTTCACCTCTTCTTCCATAATGGCCCTTATACCTCAGATAGGTGATAAGATGTATGGTTTTTGACTGGAGACTCATTGGACTCTAATTATCATTCCTTTACACCTTTATGAGTCTCTGCATTCACTAATGATCACTTCAAACTCTATGACCAAGGCTGAGCAAGTACTAATCTATGAGCACAAACAAATGCTTTGAGGGAAGTTTGATAACATGTCCATTTATCAAAACATCAGGTTCCTCCCAAAGCCTAGAGCCTCCAACACCATTACTTTTGACCAGGCTTATAGGCCAGCCATAGCTTCTCTCCAGTGGAATGGGCCTCAAGTCCAACCAGAGGGTGGTCTCTTACCCCATTACAGCCATGCCATTTCGTATCAGTGGGCAAAACTTTACAAAGTGCATTATTTAATTGATCTCTATCAAAAGTATCTTTGTCAAGTATCTTTTGGCCTTGCTGTACCTGAATAAATAATAAAACATACATTTAGAGAACAGTTTTCTCATAATTAGATTCCATGCTCGTTATCTTCAATATATTTACTAATTTTATAGGAAAATTGTATGTAATCGATACCCCCATCCATTGGTCTCTTACCTGCACACACTTTCACTGAAGTTTAACTTTGTTCCCTGCGATGCTCAATACATTCCTACTTATTCCTCTAAAACACTGACACTATGTGTCGGTTCTTCCATATAGTACATTTCACTTTTGGTATTATATCTATTGAAAGTTTTTATTTACTTAAAAATGTCATCAAATATTGACAGTATTCTTTACACATCAATTGATGTGTATCACACCATGAGAAATGAATGCTGATCTTCTTAGACTCTAATAACAGATTAGGAGACTAAAACAAATATGGACCTTAGGGGTTCAGGGGAACAAATAACACTTTTCTTTTACATTTTCATGTTATTAGAGGTTCAGGCCATTACTTTTGCTAGCTGTTGTGAAAAGAAGTACTACATGACCAAAGCTAATTACATGTAACATTCATCAGAAATTACTGTATAATTGTCTATAACTTGGTTTTTATGCATAATGATTATGCTAACCTATTGTTAATCTATAAATCCTATAATAGACTATGAAAAGGGAGAAACCCAGGGTAATGGATCTATTAAAAATGAAGGACACATTTTTAATTCAGTAAAACCAAGTTAGTATTGGTAAGTAATACTCATCTCAGAACTGGTGGCTATGGTTCCAAAGACAGACCACGCAGATTACTAGATATATGCTTCCTAACCATTGAATGATTCCTTTAACTGTTAAAGTTTCTATTATCTTGTCTTATAAATGCCCTTAAATTAAAGGGCATTTATATTAGTTGGAATACATGTAGCTGAAATAGCAGAGAATGCTGACTCATACAGGTTACTTAACATGAAATAAGTTTGAAGACAGCATGCTGTACCTCCCCCAGTGTGTGTGTGTGTGTGTGTGTGTGTGTGTGTGTGTGTGTGTGTG
>LOJH01004520.1:0-23686 GCA_001685095.1 Ellobius talpinus | reverse complement strand
TCTCTCTCTCTCTCTCTCTCTCTCTCTCTGTGTGTGTGTGTGTGTGTGTGTTCAAGAATAATTATTTTAAAATTGAAAACAGATAAAAAATTATCTGATTCATTTGGCCTTCAAGAAAATTATTAAGAGCAGTTGTGTACATTTCTATTAGCAAGCTGGAAAAGAATTACTGATAATTATGAAGCAAGAACATGAACATGACACAATTAGTCACTTAAGGAAAATAAGCTTTAGAAAGAAAGAAAATAAAATTAGAGTGTACCTTTGACTTTACAGTGAAAAATACTTAGACATTAACGTGTAAACAATAAATACTAATTTGATGTCTTGATGAAGGAAAAGGGGAGAGAGTAAGCCATTACTTACAAAGCCATGTGTGAAACAGAAAACTAAAGTAGATGTCATTTGAACTCTGGAACTATGAAAATGTCTTATTCATATGGGATTAGATTGTGCTGTTGAAACTCTGTAATTAAATGCAAAGCGACTAAAAGCGAATGGGGTTCTATGAGCACAGTTCAGCTAATAAGGATGGGATAAAGGGCTTCTACTGGCTTCCATTGTTACCTGTAAGTGTAATAATAATAATAATAATAATAATAATAATAATAAAGAGCTTACTCTGTTTTTTAAATTGATAATGCAACAGTCTCTCAACACTGCTGAGAAGCCGTACTAGGTAATTCTTTTACATTTGAGGCAACAAGCAGTAGATCTGAGCAACATAAATGGTCTTTTGTGGCCAGTGAGATTGCCCAGTGGGTAAGATGCTTGAAGAAAAGCTTAATGTCTTGAGTTTGATGATCTGGGAGTGGACTCCCATGATAGAGAGAAGAGAAAGACTACTACACACAAATGTAGGCCCTTTCATACATCCTGGCAATGCAAGCGTGTACACACACATATACACACAAAAAGTATACAAATATACACGTGTGTGTATTGTGTGTGTATATATATATATAATTTTATATAATTTTCTTTAAAGAAATGGTCCATGGCTAAAACTGCCATAGTACAAAAATGGGTTCGTGTAAGGAGGAAGTTACTGTAAGGACTTAGGAAAGAATGTATCTTCTCCCCTGTACTAACAGAGAGGCCAGGGTAAGACAGGGATGGTGGTATGGTATACTTACTGTAAAGAAGACCTCATTTGTGACCATGGTAGAAGACTGTAGAGCAGAGAAAGAGGAGGGAGCTTTTGCTGTGCAGAAACATACAAATGAAAAGGAATACTAAGGATGGAGTGTATTTTAAAATACTTTGTTGAAAAGAGAAGAAAAGATTGAGTGGGAAATGGAAGGGAATTTGAAGTCGAGTGACATAATTTTTACTTGTTTTCTTGTAAATTTTTAAGTCAGGAAAGGCTTTGTGTATTTCTATGGTGAAAGCAAGGGGAAAACACAGAATAGAAGCTTCTAGAGAGAAGATAACAGAAGGTGGTATTTGAGGAGATGGGAGGCATGGTTGGTTGGAGTGCTTCATCCGTGGACGATTCTGGCCACTTGCACTCAGTCCTCAGCATTATCCCCTCCATTCCCTGACCTCACCTTGCTGATAAATTCAGTGTAGGCGCTGAGTCTCTGCCTGCAGTCCTTCCAACTCGGAAGACTTAGGTAGGTTTCTGTCCTTCCACAGTATGTGTCTGCCCCTTATTCCTCTTCTCTTTCAAGTTTATTTTATTGAAATTAGATTTTTACTTCATACAATATATTCTTTGGTTGCTGTTGCTGATGGTGATATAGGACAAAATACCTTCTTCCTTCCTTTGGCACATCAGCAGCATAGATCCTAAAATAACCCCAGATTCATATGTGAGTTAAAGGCCAGCCTGGTCTTCAGAGTCAAGGCTACATAGAGAAACCCTGTCTCAAAAACCAAAAATAAAAAAGAAAGGAAGTCTGTCCAGAGTTCAAGAAAAGGAAACTGGTCTAAAGAATTATCCAAAGAGCTAAAACCTGGACATGTGCCAGAACAGTCACCTCATCAAGAACCCCCCCAAAAAACCTGAACAATTCCAGAATTGTTAATTCCAGAATTATTAATAACCCTGAGAAGATCAAAGCCCCAGACTTGAACGACAGAGGTCTCAGGAGGCCATGAAGAAGTTCTGAAAGGAGGCCACGTGAGAAGAGACATCACCATCCAGGGACATCCAAGATTAGCAGGAGCCAGAGAAGCTTCACTTTCATCCGCTGAGAGAACGCAGCTGCTGAAACAGAACGATGCAGGAAGCCAGGCATGGTAGTGCTCTGAGCCTATAATACTTGGGAAGCTGACAGCAGGACTGCGAGTTCAAGGCCAGCTTGGGGTACAAAGTGCTATCTCATATTTATGTGTGAGTGCACGTATATATATAATTTTCGGTCATATAAAAATTTCTAAAGCTTATGTTTTTAAAAGAAAGAAAATAATGCCAAACAGAAAGTCAAAAGCAAAAAGAAATGAAGATCAAGTAAAATGGCATCAATGTATAAAATCTAATGAAACACCGACACAGAAAATAAAGCAAGGCAGCATGAACACCCTGTTTGGGAGGGTGGTGAGAGGAGTAACTTGGGAGTTTTAGAAGCTGAGTGTTTCTGTTGTTGTCTTGTGGTGCCTGTTGAAGAATACAGCTAACGCTCCACACAGGGCTTGACTAGAGTCACAGCACACATGAGTCAGAGGCCAAGGGCCTCCTGAGCTGATAACATGACCTCTTAAAAATTATTCTTTATTCTTAAAAATAAAAATGAAAGTAAAAAGTAAAATTAAATAAAACATGCTAAAACGTATTATAAGCATAAATGAACTCTGTGCAATATTCCCAGGGAATGCACGGCTTCAACTTTTGTGTGGGCTGGGGAGTGAACGCAAAAATTGATCCTATAACAGAATGGAAATTCCAGTAGTCTTTTTGTAAATATTAATAAATTGTTAAAAAAAATCTCCATTCAAGCTTACTATTAAAAATCTATAATAATAAATCTAATAATAAATACTTTCAGAAATAGGAAACCTTCAGCTACACAAATTACAAATACTAAGAAAACAAAATAAGAGAGGGGGGAAGAAACTAAGTATGAGGTGATGTATTTTCCCATGAGGCTCTGGGCTCAAGAACAGCCTGGGTGTCTCAGTTCCTCTTCCAGTTGTTGCGATAAAATACTCAAGTTGAAACAATCTGAAGGAGGGATGGGCCCTTCTGCATCACAGTTAACAGGCTGCAGTCCATCATAGTGGGGAAGTCACAGCAGCTGAAGCTTGAGGACTCTAACCACATCACACCCCCAGTAGAGAAGCAGGGAAGGCAGAGAGAGAGAGACAGACTCACCACTCACCCAGCTCACTCTGCATTCCCACAGCCCAGGTCCTATAGACAACCAAAACAGGTCTTCCCACATCATTTAAATGCAATCAAGAAAATCCCTGACAACCAGGTCCAGAGGCCCATCTCCCAGGTGAGGTGATTCTAGATTCTGATGAGTTAACAATAAATAAATAGTAATCACCACACTGAGTTACATAATGAAAATCTGTTTCTAAAAACTGAGAGGTGCTTATGTAGTTCAGTGGCATAATATTTACCTAGCATGTCCAAAGGCCTGAATTGATTCCTAGTTTCACAAAAAAAGATTGTACAAAACATTTCTTAGATATGAATAGTCCCATAATTAGAGCAATGAATTTGTAGATTAAAATATTATCATAAAGTTGTTTCTGTGGCAGTTTGTTTTCTGTTGTGCCATAATTTTCAGAGACTAAAATTCTACTTTTAAGAGTACATTCATCCCTGCCCTGTGTCCACATCAAGCCAGAGCTCAGGACTCCCTAAGAACTTTCCTAGTCTACCCCCTCCTTCCCACCCTGCTCATGGAAACTCCAAGAAATTGGCCAAACTATATTTGGCCTTTTCTAGACTGTCTTATACATATGGCTATTATCTGAGATTTAATATTCAGCATAAAGGTGTGGAGAGTCTTGCAGTCTATTGTGGACCTGCGTGGTCTGTTTCTCTTCAATGCTGGGTATACTATTAACTTGAGGCAGCATAGAGTCACTTGTGGTGGAAAGTTTGTTTAACTATTGCAAGATGTGTTGCAGTTGTTTAACTTTGTAAAGACATGTTGCATTTATTTTGTAAGGATGTGTTGCTGTTTTACCTTGCCTACTAAAGGCACCTGATTGGTCTAATAAGAATCTGAACAGCCAATAACAAGGGTACAGGCTGAACTAACTGGCAGGGGAATAAGTGGGAGGAGAAATTTCGGCTCAGGGAAGAAAGAAAAAAGGAAAAAAGAAAAGGAGATGGCAGGGAGATGTGGGGGTGAGGGAGCAGACAGACAGACAGGGAGGAAGCAGGAAAGTAGGACATACAGAATGAAGGAAAGGTAAAAAGGCCCAAGACAAAAATGTAGATGAATAGAAACAGGCTAAATTAAGCCTAAAATGCTAGTGGGACAAGTTTAAGCTAAGGCTGATCATTCATAATTAATAATAAGTCTCTGTGACTTTATTTGGGAACTGGTTGGTAGTCAAAACAATGCCAACTACAGTCACTGAGAATGGAGACGCAGATGAAGCATTGCTCAGATCTGATTGATCTGTGGGAATGTCTTGGCTTGATTGTTAACTGATGTAGGAGGGCCCATCCCAATATGGGCTATACCATCTCCAGGGCAGGAGTCCTTAGGCTGTACAAAAAAACAAAACAAAACAAAACAAAACAAACAAAAAAACGGGAAAAAACTAGCTAAGCATGAGCCAGTAACTCAGTAAGTTTCATTCATTCTTCTCCTGCATTACATTTTCACAGAAACAGTTTGTAACAGAGCTAATTCCAGAAAGTTCTAGAAGAGCAATGGAAAAAAGAGATAAAAAATAAGATTATAAATAAGATAAATCCAGTTTCCTCCATCTTTTTACATGAAAAAGAGGCCCACCACTTGGCCAGCACCTGGAGCTTGAACGATCTTGGTAAGGCACTCTACTGCTCTGAGACTCGGCGCTCCTTCGAAGCTAATTGCGACCATGCTCTTTGCCTCCCACGGCACTCTTTAGCCCCTTGTCCTCTGTTCTGTTCCAGGAAGCTAATTTGTACCCAATTGATTCCCTGTCCTTTGCCTTCAAATTAATTTGACCAAGAAGAGGCAGCATGGAGAAGCTGGAGGGCAGAAAAGGATGTGGCCCTTTGCCTTGCAGGACACAACACATTTTGCATTGCTTTTTAAAGTTCTCCACAACTATGGGCTCCACTAATGCTTCCTATCCCTTGAGTTCCAGAGATAACAACATCCCTCTGACATTGCTGGCCCTTGGGTGTTCCTACCGCTTTACCAGCTTTCTTTAGCCCCACCTGTATCTCAGCAGAGGCCTTTCATTGAATGCTTCTCCGTCACTATGCTCAAATACGCTGTTTCCTTCGATAAGCTTTGTCTCCAACTCTAGTGCTTCCGTCAACCAGAGGTAAAGTTTCAGCCTCTGGCCCTATCTTCAAACAGCAAGAAAGTCCAGTGTATGCACTAATATAAACCACTACACAACCACACCATTCTGGACAATACAGAACAAACTACCTAATTCTCATGTTCTTTTGGAACTAGATCTAGTGATCAATCAATATGCACATGCATGCATATGATTTCTAGATGTTCTGACTAATGTCATAGCTACAGGTTATAATTTCTAAAATGTCAACATGCCTCCCCACTTCCCATTATGGTCTTTATGCTTGCAAATTTCTCTTGTGTTTGGCAAAGAAGCATCCCATTCACCCATCCCCATTTTCTCTGTTGACCTCACCGATGTGACAGCCTCTCACCAAAGAGAAAGCATGCTCTTCGGGGTAACACTGAGATCCCAAATGCAGCAGCAAACTAATATTCACTGCCCATAATCAGTTCAGTTTCTTATAATAATTTAGCACACATATGGTAGTTATGAATAAGCATTGATAACATTTCCCTAATCCTTTCCACATGGGCCAAAACTGAAAGATTTTTAAAACTTGTGTGCGCCAATCAAGATAAATATTAATAGTTTCAAACATGGGTTCAAGACTAGAACCAATAAGAATTTGGAGTTGAGAATTAGCTTTGTTGCAGAGTTCAATAGACATACTTATTAATATCATTGCCAGGATTTCTGTATGATTGTACTGTTGCCAAGACTCCAAAGGTTTCTTGGTGAGGAACAAACTGCTTAGAAAGGTATATCTGGTAACAAATTCTTCCATCCTAAAGAATCACAACTCAGGTAAGAAAAGAAAAAGATATGTCTTCACTGTTTGTTTTCTTGTTTCTCTTCCTCCTTTCTTACCCTGAAGAGCAGGGCACTGGGCAAGGACCTAATAACTGATTGCCCTGTCTACACACAAGCCCCAAATGTCTACTGCCAATTCTGTGTCTAATAAGGCTTGCCCACTATGACCGTGGTACCCCAGACTTGATGAAAACACATAATACCCTACTCACAAACATTTTCACCTGGTAACTTAAAAATCTCAACAGAGAGTTTCATCAGAGAGACGTTGCTATAGCAATAATTGCTTGAGAACATTCTTCTAGATTTTTGGCCAAATGATGTCTAAAGGGGAGCAAGAATAAAACAGCTCTGTTTTTCTCCTTCCACCTTTCAGACTTCCTTCCTGAAAGATTTCAGATTCAGTACTTGTTTCCCTTGTTTTGTTTTGTGCAATGCTAGGGCTCTGTAGGTTCAATGTAAGTAAACACTCCACCACAGAACCACAGCCTCAGCCCAAATTCAGAACTTATTTTTAACGCAAAATTTCATAAATAAAAAAACTCTTTACATAAAGACAGACTTAGTTGCTATAGAATTAAATGCCCTGAGATTATAGGTTCTATGTGAGAGCATGAGTTAATTTTACTAAGAAATACGAGCCCAGGAACTAGAGAACAGGAGATCTCTGTGCAGTACAGTTGCTAGGGCTTGGAGGCTCAGGGCTATCGGCAGTTACACCCGGTGCCGGCGAGAGCAGAGCAAGATAGCTAGCCAACCACAGGAAGGATCCAGAATGGGCTGCCAAAACAGCTTTTACCTTTTTCTTTGCTTTAAAAGTGAGTCAGAAAAAGGAATGTTGTGTCCTAGAAACAATTAACATCTCAGAGCAGACTTTCTAGGCACTAACAACAGGGCCCTTTTCTGGTCATGTTCTCTTCCACTGTGAGCTTCGGGGTGGTGAAGGTGAGTCAGATGGTCTCTAAGGCGGCTTACTGTGCCCGAATCAGGTGTTTCCTGAATCTATTGTAACTCCCATTTCACACACATATGACACACAAAAGAGAGAACATGCCAGTTGCTCTTGCCTTCCCTAGGCTTTGCTTTTGTTTCAGACCTTATTTTGGAATGAGGAAAAAAATCACACATGAATCACTGCAAATTATGACACTAGTCATGGATCCTATCAAAATTGATGACTCATCTATTTCCAAAAGCTTTGCTGGCCATGGGAAAATGTGATTTCTTTCTCTCTTCCTCCCTCCAAAAGGCCAAAGGAACATGACTACATTTTTTAGAGAAAAAAAGTCAAAAACAAAACAAAAACCTCTGACTTTGTTTTTTATACTTTTACTTTATTTTCTTTCTAGAATATTTTCTACATTTTTGGTGCTTAATATGTAGAAATAAAATTATCTGGGCTGTAGAGATGGATCAGAGGCTAAGAGCACATTTGATCTCCCGTGGTTCCAAGTTCAGTTTCAAGCACCCACAAAAGGGTACTCAGGCATCAGACCTTTTCTGACCTTCATGGGCCAGATGTACTTACAAGTGGACACACACACATTTTGAAAAATCCTTTTTAAAATTGTCTAAATTCATTTTGAAGTCTTTCTTTTCAAAAGACTAAAAGTCATGATATGATTTCCTGACATCAGCATAATAATGTAAAATATGATTTTTTATCAATCTTTTTTATTTTTTACTTAAAATCTAGTTTTATTTTGATTCATAAAATAGAAATCTTAGGCAAAAGTCAAAACACTGAATTTTGACTCCAGAGCATGAATGTTTGTGCCTATCTTTGCCGCTTAGCGTTGGGTGAGCTTGTTTTCTGTTTAATCCCATTAGGTTTTCATTTTTATCAGCATAGTGAAGGAGTTGTTAAGACTCATCAAATTTAATTTTCAGAACTTTTGTGAAAATAAGAAAGTAATTGTGAAAAATGATTTGAGGGGCAGGAGAGATGGCTCAGCAGTTTAAGAGCCTTTGCTGCTCCTGCAGAGGACCCAAGTTCAGTTCCCAGCACCCATCTTGGAAGGCTCATGACTGCCATCACCTCCAGCTCCATGGGCCCATAAGTCTCTTCTGTCCTCAGTGAACACATGCACACTTGTTAGACACACATATACACATAAAAGAAAATAAATGTAAACACTAAATTCTATTTGAAAATGTAGTTTGTGTTACAGCTAATATATATCCTATTACTTTTTCTGCTAACTTTTTTCTACATGACTTTAGAGCCTATGAAGAATTAGAATTCTTTATATACTCAAGTTGTTATTCATTTTGTATTTTTATGTAATTTGCCTTTGTGGCTCTCCATTTTTATAAATATAATTTTTATAGAATTTTATTCTGAGTTAACACATATTTGTTGCATGCATTAGTGGATGCCATGCTAATGTTTCAATCCATGTCTTCATCAGTAGGCACTGAAAATATTTAGAGAGTCTGTATCTCTCCATTGCCACCCATCTCAAACTCCAGTTACCATTATCGCATATGTACATTATCCTTTGTTCATTTTTCACATTCACTTGTGAGAGCTCCATATGACATTTGTCTTTCTGATCTTGTGCATTTCACATAATAAAATGTTTTCTAGTTATAGCTATCTTTTTCTTCTAAAAACAAAATTTCTTTCTTCATCATGGCTGAATGAGTTTCCGTTATGGCCCCACCCAACATTCCCTGCCCCCATCACGCACTGATAGACACCTGGGTTCCTGCCATCCCTTGGTTATTATGTTATTATGCATCTGCACCTCTTGGGCATGCTAACATCACTCCTTTGGATATCTGTCTAGAGCTGGTGTGGGATCATATGCTAATTTTATTTTTACTGTTTTAAGGAACCTCTGTATTGGCTTCCATATCCAATGTGTGTTCTCACCCCATCGTATGTAAGAGTTCTCTGATTGCCACACCTCCCAGCACTTGCTTCCCATACTAGCCATTCTCATTAGGCAGTGTCTCTCCATAGATAGCAATGATTTAGATTTCTATGATAGATGCTGAAAATGAACTTTTAAATTTATTTGTTGACCATTTGTATTTTTTCCAGAAGCATAGATTTAGATCATTTGCCCAGTATAATTGGATTACTTGAGTCTGCTAATATTTTAGTTACATTGTGTATTTTGGACATTAATTCTTTGTCAGATAAGTATTGAACAGATGCTTTCTCCTATCTGTAGGTTATCTTTTTATTCTGTGCATTTCCTGTGCTGTGCAAATGCATTTTAGTGAAATGTAGTCCCATTTGTCTATTTTTGCTTATGTTTCTTATATTTTCAGGTCCATATCCAAGTAATCATTGAAGTGTTTCCCCTGTGTTTTCATCTAATACAACTCGGATCCTACATTTAGGTCAGTGTTTTATGTTGGCTTAATCTTTGCACAAAATGAGAGAAAGGTATCAACTTGCAGTTTTCTTCATATGGATAGTCAATTTTCCCAGCAAAATTTATTGAAGAAGTTGTTCTTTCTTTAACACATGATTTCTGTTGTTGGCTTTGGTGCTTGCATTTATTTCTGGGGTCTTAACTTGTTTCTTTGGTCTATGTCATTTTCATTGCAGTTCCAAGCTTCTTCTATTACTGAGGCCCTGCAGTATATCTGAAAGTCAGACACAGTGTGCTTCCTGCTGTGTTCTTCTTAGTCAGGACTGCTGAGCCTATTCGCAGCTCTCTGTGCACACATTTCTCCATCATTGCTTCCATGTTGAGGACAAACACCATTGGTTTCATGGTGGGCATCGTTTGGAATTTGTAGATCAGATTGCACAATATGAACATTTCAACAATTTTAATTCTTCCAGGCAACATGGGAAGTGTGTATGTGCAAGTGTGTTCAATTTCAATATATTTCATTAGTATTTTATAATTTTCATTATAGAGCTCTTCTCCTACCTTGATTTAACTGAGTCTTGGGGTTCATTGCCTTTCTTTTTCCTTTTCTGTGCTATAGAGCAGACATATAACGTGGCATGTAAAGCAAGAACTCACGGCTCAGACGAAGGTTCTGGCAGCTCCCATGTACTCGGCACAGCTACAAACCAGTTACTAGTAGTTTGCTTAAATGCCCGGTGGTAAGCATTCCCTACTGCTGAAGTTTGCTCAGTTGGAAGCATGATCGTGGAAGCCTCAAATTAAGGACAGGATAAAAATTTAAATATATCTCTTAACAGAATTCTGGCCAAACCTTAAATCTTTTTCCACTCATCAAAATGACTGTTGTAGAAATGTCCCTGAGCTTCCGGTCACTGAGTTCAATCCCAGAGAGCTGTGATTGGCTCAGAGAGGTGCATGAAGAGAGTCTCAGTTAGCAGAGATGGAGGACATAAGTCTAAGGTGCCATAGAAAAGCACGGCAAGAACCATCTTTCAGATTTCTCAAAGACGGGACTATAGCAAGCTGACATTTTAATGAAGTTCCCTGAATTTAAGCCGTCCGGGGAATTACTGCCTTTGAATTACTGGCAATAGTGAGCAGGGTTAAGTACAGTTTCAGAATGAAAATTGGTTTTATTTTGTCAGGAAGTGAGTGAGCAGAGAGGTGCAAGGGGGCAGGAGAGAAAGACATACAGAGAGAGATCAACAGGGCTAATAGAGAAACGTGTGACATAAAGTCAGATACAACAGAGCAGGTGAGGCTTGTCCGTGTGGCAGTCACAATGTTGTCTGTAACTGAGAAAGGAGCAAGAGTCGAAGACCAAGCGGCAAACATGAAGCGAATTGATTTACTCACTTTTTCGTTGGATGCCTGAATGAGAATTGATTTTTTCCCTCCTACCCCTGTTAACTTTCTTACTTAAAAGGGTTGATTAAAAACTCTGAAATTCACCGTTCCCCCCTTCAGAAAGGAGACTTTGCTGCAGCTCCATTTTAAAGAAAGCGAGCGTCTCTGAACTGTCACTCTGGCACAACTGTTCGCCCTCGAGCAGGCTCTTCTAACACACTTCTAGTCTGCGTTTCTATCAAATATGTCTGTTCTCCTGCAGGCACTGGCATTTCCCTCAAACTCTACAGAGGTCTTAGGAAGAAGTACTTAAATTAATTTTCACACTTTAGGATTCAGACATTCTGTCCCATAGTCTGAGATCATTCTGTGGAATACCGAAATCAAAACCTTGCATTCAAAATGCTTAACAGAGTACCATTGTCCAAGCTTCTGAATTAGTTTCACATGTATTTACTTAATTAGTGTGCATAGGAGTGGGGAGCACATGCATGTGACAACTTGCAGGAGCAGGGCCTCTTCTTCAACTGTGTAGGTCCTGGGGTCACCCTCAGCTTGTCAAGCTTGGCAGCAAACACCTTTAACCTCTGAGCCATCTTGTCAGCCCTGGGTTTGGTTTCTAAATTTTGAACGTCCACTTTAATAACTCTAAACAAATGAACTATGATGTAAAGAGTCAGTTTTGGAATTTGTGAAATATCATAATTACATTTCAGTAAATATATCAGACCAAATGCTGGATCTCTTTACCCTCAACTCACCAATCAGGAAATCAGAGAAAAAAGAAAATCTTCTGGAAAAAAACCCAAAAACCCTAAAGATCAAAGTTACAAAGATTGAGTACAAGAAAGGGCTTTAATGGTAAATAAACTGTTGAGAAGCCCAGTGGCACACTTACTAGCTCTGCAGAATTTCTGGACCCTTCACCCAAGCCCCACTGTCCTCAACAGGAAAGCAATGCCGGCATCTGCTATTTCTTGATGTTTAGGTGATTTCATTTACTCAATGTGTTATTCCAGTCACTCAACAAAATATTTATTTCTAGTTATTGTGTTAGGTGCTTGGGGATGTATCAGTAAACAAAACAAAAATCTTTGGTACATGAAGGTTTTCGTGGTGGCAGAAGACAGACTTTGAGTAATAACTGTAATCAATAATGTGCATTAAAAAATCAGAAATTCTCTAGGAGAAAGAAGTGAGAGGTTTGGGGGTTGTCCAGACATGGTGGAGATGCGGAGAGGGGGACATGCTATGGCGTTAAGTGTGATGATCTATTGAGAACGCTGGATTTGAGCAAAACAAGAAGAGAGAGCATCAGTCAAGTAGCAAAGTAGAGGTCCCCAAACCAGGAAGCCAGTGTTGCAGAGAAGCTGGGAGTGAAGAGATTGAAAGAGGAGAAGCTAGTAGGCTAGAGGGGATGGGTTTTAGTCCTTGTGAGGAATTTGGGCTTTTTACACAGAAGGAAATGAGAACCTTCATGAAGTTTGAAATGAGGCAATGGCACAATGTGAGTCTTCCTGAAGGATTCTGTGCCTGCTATGTTTCTAGAGACCAGGGAACAGCTGGACTTATGACCTTAGATTTCCAAGGAGACATTTGAGCTGAGTGTTTCAGTTTAGAAACCATCAATGTTTGTTCTGCTTTGTGGTAGAGTCTTCCTGTGTAGCCCAGGCTGGCCTCAAATGCATGAGAAGCAGCCCATCCCTCCACAGAGAAGGTGCTAGGATTAAAGATACAAGCCAAGATAAATGAAAACAAGTTTGAAGTGAGAAACACTTATGTATGCCATTTAATAAAATAATAGTAATTAATAAATAATAATAAATTAATGGCATCAAAATACCAACTCTTCCTACCAGGATGATGTTCTGAGTTATTAGAGTAGAATCTCTGTTATCAGAAGATCTCATGCAAAAATAATCAACACACACAGAGCTAATTTTTTGTGTGATAGAATATAACAAGAAAAATTACACACAATTCAGGGTTGGATTGCGTGTGTCAAAGCTGTAACAAGAAGCTTGCTATTTGGCAGTTTGTCCTATCTATATTCAATATGATAAATCCAGTCTCACACTCAGCAATTTACAGCTGTCACAAATCTGTGTGCATTTGTCCTTCTCAAAACAGAAGTACCTGTGGTTCCAAGTGAAGGGTCTTGCCCTGGTTTGGAATCTCCCTCTGTTCCAACAAACCCATGCTATTTCACAAAGAACCACCATTTTGCCTTGAGTCATTCTAAGCCATCATATTTGTATCAAATAGACACTGGGGCTCCCTAAAGTGGCCCATTCTCTTCTTAATACAGCAAAACATTCCTTCAGAAAAAAAAAAAACATCACAGAGATGTTTATTTCTTAGCCTAAGATTGCACACACTCCTCAGAACTATTGAATTCACATGACAGTGAAACTATTGAAGTGGAGTCAAAAGACTGAAAGGACTAAAAAGAGGAAAGAGGGCGATTCAGTGGAGAGTTCACTCTGTGGATTCCTCTGAATTGGAGGCCCAAGTGAGTTCTGTTGCAATTGACACAGCAGTAGATGCTTGCATTATCTCCATCTTCTGGCTACAATGCAATCTTCCCTTGAAAACTATAACTCCACTATTGTTCTTGGGTGTGGTGGAATATGGATCTTGTTGTTCTAAGTAAAACAACATCATCTGTACAGTTCAAGTCTTGCTGTAGAAAGTGAGGGAAAAGTGTTGCCAGGGGTGTCTTTGTTATAGGGGTCTTCAAGATAGTCAATTGCCAGTTACAGGGCCAGTCTTCATTTAGCAGGCTCTGACGTCACTGTGCCAGTTGGTCACATGGGTATGTATGCCAAAATATCGTTAGCTATGTTGCACCCACTGTTTAATATTTTCTGCATGACCTTTTGATAGCTCTGGTCCTTGTTTGTTGTATCTTGATTTGTATATCTGAAAAATTAATTCCCTACCCTTATTTTTTCCCTTTGCATAAGTTGAATGTGCAAGAAAAGCATGCCAGAAATAGAGTGCTTATTCTCAAAACCCAGTCAGGACTCCAGACTTCTTAAGTGACATGGTGGAACAAGCTTGTAAACCTCTCAGGAAGCTGAGACAGAAGCCTAGAACGGTCAAGACCAGCCTGAGAGGTAGTTCAACAAGTAAAGCACTTTCTGCATGGATGAGCAAGCATGCTGGTTGGAGTTCAGATCTTCAGAACCTATACAAATTCTGGGGAGTGGGCAGAGGCCCAGCAATAGTTTCAGCCTCAGCAGCAAGAAGACAGGGGAGTCCCAAGGCAGGCCAGTTAGTGAGGCTAACCATGTTTATAAGCTCTGGGTTTGAGTCAGAAACTCTGCCTCAAAGAATAAAGAACAATTGAGAAGATTGTACACATCAGTTGGGAGCCTCTACATGCAGTGCACATGTGCAAATGTAACTATACATCCGTGTGTGTGTGTGTGTACACTTGTATACATAGCTACACATGGATACACATGAAAAGTGGAAAGAAAAAGAAAGAAGAGAGGAATGGAACACAGATAAGGCAGGAAAGAGAAAGAAAGAAAAGGAATCCTGTGTGCCCTGTGTTGACTCCAGCTTCTCATCTACCCCCACACACTGACTGACACAATCTGTCACTATTAGGTGCAATTGCAACTCTCTTCACCCTGCTCCCCAACTTGTCAGTTGTATTTCAGTGTCAACAGACTAATGGTAAAAAGACTGTTCCCTTATTTCCTCCTGAACACAGTAACAATGATAAGAGAAATAACACCAAAATGTCTACTGTAAACATTGACGGGTTCGTGAAGTCTTTTGTGTCTCCTAGACTGCCATTGTGGGGAGGGAGAGATGCTTTGTCTATTAAAAATTCTTTTTAATATCTACAATGGAAATTAGCTGTCTAGATGCCACTCTCCAGAGCCTTTGCTCTCGGCTATGAAAACTTCATTTGAAAACTTTTCCTTTGAATTCTCTGCTGCGGTTTTATGGAACGCTCAGTGTAAACAGATGCCTCATATGAATTTCATTTTTATAGGTAGCTAATACACTAATATCCTACAGGGATAATTTAAGCTCCCAGTTGTCCAGGTTTTAACTAGGCTACAAAGAAAATTTAGCCAAGGACAACAGGACAGAACACCTAAGCTAGAAATGGCATGACTCTTCCAGAGGGCTTCAACAAACTTCAGAACAATGTCACACAAAGAGCAATCCGGCAAGGGAAGAGACCCCATTAACTGGGGGTGGGAGTATCAGATTTATAGGCTTTCTGGGGCTGTTTAGAAGTATGAAGTCCTTATATGTATTGTTTATACACAGTTTCTCATCCAGACTTGGAGCAGTAAAATGTCTCACAGCGGGATGGAGACGACATCAGCTCTTCCACCCATACTTACTGTTCTGTAATACAGATGGCAGAATCTGCACTCTCTAGACAGGACAGAGAGGGATCACAGGTGTGGGTCCCAGAACACGCTTGTCTCCATGTAGCAAAGCTCCTGGTGCGACAGTGTTTAACCCTTTAGAGGAGAAGCTACTGTGCACATTTGTCTTAGACCCTAGACAGAAGCAAATCTCTGATGCTCCCCTAAATATGAACATGGCCTTTGTTAGTGACTCAAGCATAAGTTTTTGGGTTCTTCCTGCCCTGGTATAACAGAACTATTTACAGCTGTCTCCCCAATAATGCATAGGACGTAAAGCTCAGAACCAGGAAGAGACAGATACAATAGACCAATGGACTAAAGGACGAAAAAAACTTTATGAAAGAAATGGTCCCTTCAAAGACCAGATATTATAGGAACACAAATGATTAGTTTAATAGTCACTAAGGATATAGAAGGGAAAGCCATGGAAACAAATGCTGAACTGAAGCAAATACAACATATTGGAGTCAGTACCCCATGAAGTTTCATTCAGAATCTGTCTAGAGTTGAAGGGTCATTAGGCATATAAGTAACGCCTTGGATTTACAGTTCCATATATGAGTGTGTCTCTAATATACAAGCAGAGGAGAACATTGACATTTGAGCAATGGCTGACTTCTTCACAGCTGTGGCTGGTGAGAGGGTCACACAGCTGAAGAAGAAGGCTGAACAGTGCCCAACAGTCCCCTTCCCTGCTCCCCAGGCTACAGACAGAATCAGGGTAATTTGGAAGTACTCTTGACCAGAATTAGCCATTGCTTGCCATTCTAAGCTGGTGTGATTATGAACCCAGTTGGTGAGATTATGATACCCCAACTAGGGAAACAAACACTATGTAGTTTATTATCAAAGAATTTTCTAAACATGACTAACAATTACTCTCAATTGGTGTTAACTAAAAGACATGATCCTTAATAATATGAATGCCCTAAAAATATGAAAGGTTCTAAAAGCAAGCAAATTTTATCTAAATCTATCATGCCAATCTCTTTCACTTTCTCTCTCTCCTTCCCTCTTTGCATTTTCCCTCCTCCCCATCATTAACAGAGGCATGTGTGTATTTATAACTCTATGCACATATACATATATATACTATATGCACATATAGTATAGTATATAGATATACACTTAGTATATATGTATATCACACATACACAAACATATGCATCTGGCCTATGAATGTATAAGTGACTCTGTATTTATAATGAAAGTGAAAAATAGGTGTTACTATGTAACCTCAGTTGGTAAGGTGTTCATTTGTTTGCATGCCTACGTATAGTTCATACACACAGGCTTGTATTGTTCTATTGTCCTCACATGAACTGAGTAAGATTTATTAACTTCCTATCTGGGGATAGATGAGATAGTTAAGCAGGTAAACAGGTTTGCCATCAAATTTGACAACCTGAGCTGAATCTCTGGGATCCATATAGAGAAAAGAAAGAACTCACTTTCAAAAGCTGCCCTCTCCAATTTTATACATGGATACATTTTGTTTTGAGCATATGAAGACCTGGGAGTCCCCACCAATGCCCCTGTGCTACCTTCACCCAACACATCTCTTTGAATTTCATTTAAACATTATTAACCTATCTAGTACAAATAAACATTAATGGCTTTCGTGTTAAAGAAACAAAAAACTAATTCTCTGATCTCTACACATATGTCTAAACACATATACAAATAAATAAATATAAATAAAAAATAAATAAATGTGATTTAAAATTTTTTAAATTGCATATTTTGTAGTTAGAAGTATCATTCCTGATTTATAATTTAACATTCTTCACTTCTTTTTAAGATAAACTTTCTGTAAATTGTCTTTCTAACATTATATTCCACTTAAAATGAAACTGCCAGAGAGGGGGAATCCTGGACAGCTCTTCTGGTAACACAGACAACTCCAGGGCTCTGGCAGAATTCCTGATATCTACTCAGGTTTCAGGGAGAAGCAGACAGGCAGAGTCCTAGCAAGATCTGTGATGAAGTCGGGGGGAGGGATAGTTCAGAAACTGAGCACTCTTGGATCAAAGGAAAAAATGACAGATGGCTATAAACCTGAAAAGAGAAAAAGGCCAAAGTGAAAGAGCTCATGCATGGGACAGCTAAATGTAAGAACACTGAAACTGTGGCATTGCCTAGTGTACTCCTCATGTTTGACAAGTGTAAAAGTCACTGTCGTCCAAGAAGGAAGCTATAGTCTGTGGGAGAAAGGCAGTCGAGAGCCCCAGTGAGAAGCAGCAATGGAGTGGCTTGGGTCCCAAGAGGCAACATTTCCTGGGAACAGAACATAGAGTAAAGGGGCCAGCTCATATCTTTAGATGTCTTAATCCACAAAGAGATTTTTGAGGCTACACACTTCCCTTCACCGTTACCACATACAAGGCAAATCAAACTAGCACTTACTTGTTTTAAAATTAAGCAAGTTCTGCTAAGTTCTCACTGTGACTTCTTGATGGTCATGTTACTGTATTTCTGGCATTACTGTTTCAAAAATATTCTTAAGGCTGTTCTCATCTTGCTGGCTCTTCTAACTCATTCTTGGTGTTTTTATACACACAAGCACAGTGCTGATGTGTGATGGATGTGTGTGCCGTCAGTCATCCCCTTGTTGACCACCCTTTTCCCCATCATCAGGATGCACTCTTTCTTTGGAAACCTTGATATGCGCGAACAGCTAGAATCCATTTGTGCAATCCTAGTTTCCAGTCTGCATTGCTTGAGGTTGAGATTTGTTCTCTGTTGGTTTCTTTCTCAGTTTCCACAGGTGACTCTCTGGAGTCTGTGAGTTCAAGGCCCGGTAATTCATAGCATTTGCTGCTCTTCCTTCACACAAGTAGGCAGTGGGTTCACCGGTTCTCAATGTTATGCACCTTACCACATAAGTAATTATTTCCCCAGGAACTTATTTGCTGCCACAAGCATGTGTTCCCTCATTTAGGAAAGTGGACAAAGAGCTCATTTACAATCCCAAAACCCTTATCAAACTGATTTATACAGGCAACCACATCAAAATCCTGCTGGGCTTGGAGTAGTTACTAAATAAAACTCAGAGTGTCTTTCCTGGCCAGAGAGCTGGCAACTCATGGTATACTTCCTGTAAGGCAGTGAGCTGTGTGGCATTTATCCACTAGTGTTAACTTTATCCACCAGTATTCCTGGTCCCCTTGGCCACACGTGCTCTGTGGAGTAAGGTATATATTACATCAGGGCCATCCCACTTCTTCAATCATTTCATTGTGTATATGGTCACTGACTTAGAAAGAAACAGAGTTACCACTTAGCACTAGCTTCTTTTTATTATGTTAACATAGAAAACTACAGAATAGAAAAACAGTTGCTTTTTGAAAACAAGTTTACAAAGAAAAATAATTAATTGTTTAAAACTTTTTGTAATGGGGAAAGATAAAGAGAAATAATATCTACAAAATCAGTTATTTTGTTAGGTACTTTCCACATGAAATATTTATTTCAAACCTTAAAGAACATATCTATTTCATAAACGCAAGCTAAATTTAGGATAAATGAATAATGTGTCCAGGTTCTCACAGTTAATCCATGGTAATTCTAAGAATACAAAGCAAATATGCCAACTCCCCATTCCTCTCTTGTCACTCCACTGTGATGCCTACTTCCAGCATCAGTTATCCAGCAGCACTGGCATCCAATGAAGCCACTTATATATGATGATAAGAAGTATTGGGTTTATACCTAACTGTTGATTTTAGATGTTATAAATTCATCAAACATCTCCAACTCCTCCAGTTACTTTATGGGATAGGTTAGAGGACAAGAACATCGTAGCTACCGCTAGTATCCTCTACCGCTAGTATCCTCTACCGCTAGTATCCTCTACCGCTAGTATCCTCTACCGCTAGTATCCTCTCATAATGCAAACCCCTTAGTCAGCAAGGCACACCAGCTTCCTCCAGGCACCAAGTAACTCAGCAGATATTTGCCTGCTGTCTCCTGAAGGCTACCCACTAGGATGAGATTTGTGAAGGAATCCTGCCATGGTCCGAATGGCTAAGCACACCAGTCCAAGATAGACAAAGATCTCAGATTGACATAAAGGAGCAGAGCTTTAAAGAGATTGAAGGAGAAATATCGTTTTATAGAAACACTTGCTTTTCTAATGTGTAGAAGGAGGAACAGGGAACCAGTGTCTGACTAAAACTGTTAAGCACACAGCAAATTTGTCTTTACTAAGTGTGATTGACACTCAAATTGCTCATATAAAAACCCCTGTATAAGGAACAGATGAAGTCCTAAATTAATTCATCTACCAAAAATTTGCCAGATACTATAAACCAAAAGCTGTGCCAGGCACCGATAATTCAAGAATAAGCTAAAGGGCAACACCTATGCTCTTCTACAGAGGGTGACTGAGTGCAGACTTTTGTCAAATGTTATCAGCAACAGTACACAGTTCGGAGTGCTGCAAAAGTAGGTAATAAAGATGTCCAGTGATAGCTGACTAGCAGTCTCTCTCTTCACACACACACACACACACACACACACACACACACACAAATGCCCGTGTCCTAACCTCCAGAGCCTATGAGATTTTACACAGAAAAAAAAAGGAACTCTTTCAGATGTGGTTGAGTTAGAGACTGTAAATAGAATGGTAACTCAAAATTATCCTAGAAGGCCAATCATATGGGTGCTCGAAGGTGGGAGGGGAACCAGAGGAGCCATTGGACCACACAGGAAAGGTTCAAGGGACACAGCAATGATAGTATACAAGAAAGACTCAACCTGACCCTGCTGGCTTTGAAAATGGGGGAGAGGACCACTAGTCAAGAAATAGACATAGATTACTGTGGAAACTCTCCCAGACATACCAGAAAGGAAAACAAGCAAGCCACATTGGGTTGTAGTTCCTGAGACCATGTTAGTCTTGTACTTACAGAACTGTGAAACAGTGATTGCCTGTTAGGTTAAGATGCTAATTCTGTGGTCATTTGTTTTAGCAGCCATGGAAAATCATGCAATCCTAAACCTAGTGGGTAGTGAAAGAGGTCAGAAAAAGCAACATTGATGAATTTAATTGAATGTTTTGCCCATAGATTCCTGTCTTTCCTCCCTCATTTTGGAGGCTTTGTCTGTTGTCTACCATATATCTTTCTGACAACTGGGCTAGGTCATATTCCCAACAAGCTCCATGAGCCTATAGTTCTGATGGGGATCTCTTGCCACCACTTACCCAGTTACAGGCTCCCCTCTTTTAAATACATATTTCCTGGGGACCTTAGTTGTGTGAGGGATTCTTCTAAATGTTAAAGGTACAGTCATAGACACCAGAACATGTGATATCACTTCTGGGAGAGAATAATGAGAGTTCATCTTTATGCAAAATATCAAACTATATTTGATCATAATCTCTTTTGAAGGAGCAGAATCCTGAACTTGTTATCTTAGACACTACCAAGAGATAAGGTGCTCATCCAACAGCAACCTCATCAATAGAAGGCAAGCACTTGGAGTTTAATCTACATAGACACAGGAATCTGTGAACTTGACTGTCTCCTGGTCTTTGCTGAATGTTTGAACATTGTTATCAGTAGTAGGAGATAATTGTGAATCTCCCAGAACTGTCAACATTAGATGAAGAATTGGCCTCTGGATTTTAGGACTAAGGCTTCAAAGGGGATGTGATAGTATTAATAGTCCATTGAAATAATCTAAAATCACCTGGTAAATGGGGCCCTGACCATGCCTGTGGTAGGTTATCTTGATTTCATTAATGGAAGTGGCAAGACCCATCACCCTTTGTGGGTGCGACCATTGCCTGGGCTGGTATCCTGGAGTGGAGAAAATGAAGACAAGGAGCTCAGCACTAACGTTCATCATTTTCTTCTTCCTGACTAGGTGTGCTGTGAGCAGCTGGTTGGAGCTGTGTGGCCTTGACTCCCCACCATGATGAACTGTACCTCAGGATGTGCTGTAGCCTTGACTCCCCACCGTGATGAACTGTACCTCGACCTCGAGCTGCTGCGCTGAAATCAGCCCTCCTTTCTTAAGCTGCTTTTGTCAGGGTATTTTATCAGCACAAGAGAAAAGTAGTCAAATAGATACAATTAAGAGACACAAACAAAAGCACTATGCTAAGGAGCCTGGTGAGGCTGCTGTTTATAACCTGACACCAAAATCTAAAAACCTGAAACTTTCAACCCCCATCAAGTTTTCAGAGAGGAGTAGTTTTGGGTTTTACTCATTCTGTCTTGAAAAAATCAGAACAATTTGGGCATATATATTATATATATATATTACATATATATTATTCTAGAGCCTCCAAGCACAGTCCAGAAAAATCGGGGAAAATCTGGCTGAGATCTTGATGGAGCGTGTCCTCAGCAGATCATCTGAAGCATGTTGCAGGCAGTCATGAATAATGAGGGAGAATTCTTCAACTGCCTGTTGGTTTGAGAAGGTGACCTGCCGGTCCCTGGGTATCTGGGTGGAGACATTAATCAAGCATTCCATTGTCAGTGTTGGTTAAATGTACTTAAATGATCCTACCTGCCTGAGCTGTTTAGACCTGTCAGAAGTAATCTGTCCCTTCTTGAGCCTTGCTAAACAGGTTTTCATCCCTGTGACTCAGACATTTGTTCCCACTGAAACACAAATCTCTTACTTGCTAAGCCCTGCTCACCCTTAAAATCTCCAAGTAGACTTACCATGCCACACCATGGACAGTGGCTACTATTGTTATTGGATGTTCTTGTTTCTCAGAATAGTACAAAGGATGTGGCCAAATTTCCCTCCAGGAAGTTGGGGCAAGTAGAAAGTAATTGGAAGGCAAACCACAGAGACAGCAAATGGGAATTCTCAAGCAGAATTTGGAAAGATAAACCCAAATGACTTTAACCTTGTTGACTCAAAGACCCAGTCACACACACAGGCATTAACCAAACATTGTACAAATAGGAAGCAGAAAGCATAGTTAGAAGATTTTCAGTCTGGACTATAGGATGACAATTTATAATGTGGAAGGAAAAATGCAGCTCCCTTTCACATGGGAAGAGTTGCTCTGTGTCTTGCCACAGGGGCTCTGTTTTGCCACTAAATGGCTTTGACACTATTATTTCCTCATCTTCAGCACCATATGATGGCAGAATCGAGCTAACAGCAAAGGTCAGCACTGGTGTTAAGTGGCAGGAATTGATGGCTACGGTTTACAGCCCCCTTACCTTGGAACTGCTCTTCTAGAAATTTCTCCTAATGGGCTTCTGATCACAGAGGTATCTTAGACATTTTTGTCCCATTTTTCTTCATATTTGGAAGAAAGATAAAACATAAAACAGGAAGGCAAATATGTAGTTATAAAGGTGGCACCAGTTTATTAAAGGAGAATATTCTACAGCCATCAGTTGTTTATAGGAAGACCCGAAAATCAGTTTGTCTTATTCACACACACATTTCTGTTCTTCTTTCTGGTTTGTCTACAAAGATCACCATTTTCTCTGGATGTCAGGGACAGAGTTAGACAGGAAGATCAGAGTACTGATGTCTCCATAATGAACTAGACTGAAGGGAGCAGCTCCCTTTAAGACAACCTACAAGGACTCATTTCTGACAACCTGATCATCACACAGCAGGTACTTTTGCTATTTGTCTGTAGTTTAAGAATCAACTGTGTTTCCCCATTTGTTCTTTTACCTGGTCCTCTAAGGGAGAGCTGATTGCTAACTTAAAGATCACGTGAAAACAAAAATTTGTGGGTATGATCTTAATAACCGATTACATTACAAGGGGAGTCCTCCATTGCTAGGGATGCAAACACTGGGAGGGGCTTCTCTTCTGGGGAGCCCTACAAGAGAGTCATTTGCATTTCAATGTCATGGAAGTGGATTGAGCTGAGGCTCTCACTGCAGACAAACACACTTCTTTTCCTTGCTGTGGCTCCCAGCCCTTTCTTATTAGATTGTACATTTGTCCATAAATTGCTCTTATTGCCAAGATCAAGCGTGGTATGTGTCAGCAAATCCTGCTGCACAAATAAATGAATAGTCATATCAGCGGGTTTCTGTCCATATCATGCTTGCCTCAAAAATGCACTTTTGAAATTTTCTGCCAAAGTCCTGCTATTTTAAGAAGACAAGGAGGTAGCCATGTGACGGAAGGAGGGTAGGAAAGACACCCAGCTGCAACTCAGCAAGGCGACTCCTACTGAAAAGTGAAGGAAGCACTCTTCAAACTTGCTCTGGGAGAAGATATTTCCGTAGCATTCCTTTCTGCTTTCAGGAGACCACATGTACAAACTTGTAGTGAAAGGGGAGCGCAGGCCTGCTTTTCGTCCCGCCCGGCTCC
>LOJH01004519.1:0-36157 GCA_001685095.1 Ellobius talpinus | reverse complement strand
AATAAGAGAGTACATACCATATTCATCTTTTTGGGTATGGGTTACCTCACTTTGAATTCACTGTGTAACCCAGAATGACCCTGAACTTCTGATATTTATGATTCTACGAGTGTGGAGATTGCAGGCATGTATCACACCCGGTTTTATTCCTTGCAGGGGGTTGACTCTTAGACGTAGTGTATGCTAATAACCAAGCCCATAGACATCTGTGACTTTTGGCTCCACCCCACTGGGAAGATCCTTGTAAAGTGTGTGCAGACAGGGCCAGAGTTGTTCCTTGAAGCTGGTAGCTGCTCTGGAGACTCGAGTGAGACAGAGATGTGGTCTCCCTGCTGGGTTGAGGAATTTTCTAGGTAGCAGCTGCATAGCCTGTATTTGCTTTGCCTGTTGTGGCACAAGGCTCAGCCACTGAAAAGCCACACAGAGGAAGGTGGCAGAAGATTGTGGTGCAGATGTTTTTGACTAAAGCACCTGCTACTTTTCTTTTGGTCTTGAGAGCAGCAACCTTTTGTTCAGACTGGGCAGATGGTTTTAAAGAAAGGTTTCTTAATGAAAGCTGTGTAAATTAATAGCTCTTGGCCCCCCCCATTTTGAGTGTGGATATATTTGCAAGTAAAAAGCCACCACACAATGCCATGATACTTTTGTATAGACATGTCTCACCCCCTTTAGCCTCTGCAGGCCACGCAACTCCTACTGATTTAGTTTCCTGACCAGAAGTCTCCCTCGGGGGGACTCATATCCTTAGACATCAGGGTTTCTCTGTCACTGCAGGGCACTGACGTCTGGCCAGTGTTGGTTGCAGCCTCTTTGGTGTCAGGTGGACTGTCTTTCTCTGGTCTGCTTGGTCTCATCTAAGCAACCTACAGGGGAACAGCAGACTGATGCTTCTGGCTTTGACACCTGCTGGGTCTAAAGTACCATGCACCCTCCAGAGAATGATGACCAACTTGACTTTGAATGTGTTGTGAGGGACTTGGCTTTATGAACAACTTAAGAAATAACAGGAGTCATCTGAGAAAGACTCTCGAGTGAATTACATTGGAAAGAGACATGCAGCCTGTGGCTGCACTGTGCAAACCACAGGCTGTCATTTATGACAGGAAGTGGCACGGGGAGTGTGACAGTCATGTGAGCAAAGCCATGGACTGTGGTTGTGGTGGTGTTTAAGGTGTGAGGCCGGCTGGAGGATAAGCACCATGACTGAGTCCTCCAGGACCGAAGGACCCTTTGTCTTTCTGAAGCACCCCAACCACCCTGGCTGAATCACCTCTTTGTTTCTCTCTGAGGACCCTAATGTCCAGCACAGACTTTTCTGTACCCTGCAGTCTTGCATCTGGTTCTAGTTGTCAGCTTTTTCTTTTTTGTGAGATTTCAGAAAAGTTAACTATTTTAGTAGACTACTAAAGGATGACAAGCTGGCCTGATACAAGGTCAGGTCCAGGCAGATCAGGCTCCTGCCATAGTAACTTAGGAGTCTAGTGTGATCGTTCTTTACTTCCCCTCCGTCCCCACCAAAAATGACATAGGGGACATTTAGATTTGCCTTGAGTTGTGGCATGTTGCCTCACACTTTCTATTCTCTCTTGCAGATGCTTTTGTGAACAGCCAGGAATGGACTCTCAGCCGATCTGTCCCGGAGCTCAAAGTGGTGAGTGGCATCTCTGGCCTGTGGGAGGGAGGAGGCTAGAATAATTCTACAATAAGTCTGCAAGCTTGCCCATATCTACCGCCTTCTGTTTCCTGGGGCTTGCTCCTTCTGGGGTGTGTGCACCTGGGCAAGGCTATCACTGGCAGTAGGGAGCCAGAACTTTGAGTGTGCCTGGAAGAGCCATAATTGCCATCCAACAGGTGGTGTCGTCTGTGTACATTCCCCCACCCCGGCTCTGTGCTGCTCTGTGTCTGCGTCACACACATACACTTGTACACACATGCCACCATGGACTTATCCTGTCCCTTGCTGGGTGTTTTGACAACCGCTGTAACAAGTGGTCCATAGTCATAATTTTTGTCAAAGAGTAATGACTCCTTATATAATTATGAACTCCTGGCATAAGTTAAGAGTTCTGTTGTTAATAAAAGCAACTTCCAGCAGAGTTAAAGCTTACAGCTGGCTTCTGTGAATGTTGTCCATTGCAGTTGCCTCTTAGAGCCCAGCTCTGTTGCATGCATCCAACTTTAGCATGGAAGGAAAGGATACCCATATTTTAAATAACTGTGTTGTTTGTCATGAAATGTGAGGCTCTTAGTCGTGTTTGTTCTCTCNCTCCCTCTCTCTCCCTTCCTCCCTCCCTCCCTCCCGTGCTGGACTCTAACTTACCTGCTGGATGACAGATGAGCCACTGTCCATTAACACGCGTCAGGTGGTGAAGGACCTCAGTGTGGCCCGCCCACTCATTGTGCATTTTCCCATCCTGTTCATCCTTTCTCCTGCCAGCTCCCCAGTGACCTGCCTCAACCTCCAGGGCCCCCGTTTCTCCTTTATGCTGCCCAGCCTCACTGATGTAGAGGATGGGATAAGGACTTTTATGTCTCACCTGAGATGGAAGTGAGCCATTTCCTCCAGGACACTGGTGTGTCTCAGCAGTGCCGGCTAATGGGGCTGTTCCCTTATGGAAGACAGCCGTCCTCCCAGCCTCTGGGGTTCTACAAGGCTGTCCCTGAAATAGCTGTCTAATCTGCCTTCTGGGCTTCTTAGCTACCACAGCTTGTACAGTATTAGAATGTTATGGAAATACCTGATGAATGGATGACCCAGAGGTGCCAATGCCATTAACGGGACCTTTTTGTAAAGACTGGCCAGTTTTAGATACTTCTGGTAAGAACCAGGTGCTGACTATAGTCAGTGACAAACAACAAGACCAGGGTGTTTCCCACAAGATGTTTATGAAGTACACACTCCTGGGCATGCCCTGCCTGCGGGTTTCATGTAATTTTGGCCTTCAATCCTGACAATTACCCCAGGAGGGGCAGGTCCTGTTGTCACCCTGTGTCACTGTTTGGGGCAGGAAGAGCTTCTTCAGAAGCCATCTAGAGTAGGGTAGAGCTGGGATTTGAAGCCAGCACTGCCTTGGAGAGCCTTCTGTGAATCTGTCCCCACTGTTGCCATAGCCTCTGGCCCCAGGTTTTCATTTAAGTCAGAACAGCAGCAGGTGGGGTGGGATGCTTCAGCCTTCTGGCAGCACAAGAGATGACTGGGAACTGGTGTTACTGGGGGTTATCTTCCCGAGAGCCTGCCTGCACTTAAAGGTGTTGCAGGCTTCATGGCCTGAGTGGTTTTTGTTGACTGGTTTGGGCTTTTTAAGGCAGCATCTTACTTATGTTTTTAGCTGCTGTGGAACTCACTATGTTGCCCAGGCTGGCTTTTCATTCACCATCTTCCTGGCTCAGCCTCGCAAGTGCTAGAATTAAATAGGCTAGTGCCACTATGCCTGGTCTGGTCCACATATTTTTATCAGCCAATAACAATTGAGGATGAGCCAAAAATTTATTTTCTGCATGTGACTTTCTGTTATAAGCACTTGGTATGTCTAGCAAGTATTGACATTTTAAAGAGACAGTGTAGGGTTCTTCTTAATGTGAGTTTGTTAAAGCTGGACTGACTTGAGGTCACTATGATTGACTTGTCCTATAGTCAAGGGCTCATCTGTGGTTTGAGGGCCTTGAGCTCTGCCGTGGTGTGCGCCCTCTTGTGATGGCATCTGCAGGCACCTCGTTGTCAAGGGCACCTCAGCCTATCCTTTTGTGGTGAGGATGCTCAGGTCTGAAGAAACACCCTTTTGTTCTGTGAAGCATTTCCCTTCCCATGCCCACAGGGCTGTTACTGTTTCTGCCCTCATGCAGCTCCTGAGGTGGCCCTTTAGGTTGCCTTGGGACCCTCAGCCCTGCTTGGAAATGTAGCCATGGAATGATGTCATTGTGTCCCAATGGATCTTTTGTGGAGTATTTTTCAATGAGTCTTTTGGAATCCATCAGGATACACAGTTCACTGTTGCTCCTTGTGAGAGCGGTGGGCCTCTTTGGTGTTGCGGTGTAGTTGTCCTTAGCCCTGCAGCTTTGTGCCGGGCTGTGTAAGCTCTGTTGCCTTCACCTGGGTGGAAGCAGTAGGCAGGCCTTGCCTGTAGAGGTGCCACTGCCTGTTTTGCTTATACTCTCAGCTGGGGTTTTTAACTAAAAGGCTCCAATTGATTTGCAGTAGAATTGTGTTTAGTAGTCGAATAGAAAACACGGTGCTAGAGAATTGAGTTTATAAAGGTGCTGTGCTTTGCTTCTTCTGGTAGACGACATGGAGCACAGAGCCTTAACTGATGGCTTGCACAGGTGAGGCAGGTGACCGCTTCTGTCTGATGTACCCAGCTCTGTCATTATCAGGGCACCTCCTTTCTGTCCATGAAGCCCATTGGCTGAGTTATTTCCTTCTATGTAGGTGACATTCGGGAGTGGTTGTCACAGTTTCACAGGAGGGCCACATCCTAACAGATGGTAGTTTCTGCCAGTTTTTCAAGTAAAAATAATGCTGCTCACATCTTGTGAGATGGGTGCGCAAGCGGAGCAACCTCCATCCCCAGCCCAGGGTAGCTGGCACTGGCCTGGTCAGGGATGTGCCATACCTTTGCCCATTGTTGCTGAAAAGAACGGCTGGTGTCACCACACAGAGAAATCCCACCTGCACAGTGCTGAATTTCTTCCTCCAGGAAGAGAAAGTGATCTTAATTAAACATTTCATTTCTGTGGCATATACTGGCTTGGATTTTTCTCAGCTTGAAGCTGACAAACAGCAGGTACCCTTGAGCAAAAGAATAATTAATAGGCAGATATTCTCAAATTGTGGTGGCTCAAGGTAGGAAGATGCAGGCTTGGAGAGGAGACAGCTTTGTGCAGGAGCTGTCCTTATGCTCTGGCCCTCAGCCCAGCTTTCAGCATAGAGAGAGCTCATTTATACTCACTAGTGTTAGTCATTCATCAGCCGTTCACACACTGATTCCGTGGGGGCTGTGCATCTTCCTTGGACTGGGCGCCTTGGCAGGCAGAGAACAAGATGAGTAAGGCACAGTCCCTTCCCATAAGGAGTGGCGAGTCAGGTTAAAGGTTCCGTGTTCTTGCTGGCCCCAGGTGAGGCTGTGGCATGAAAGTGTCCTCACCCATCCAGGTGCTGTGACAAGATATGGTGGTTTGTGAACAGTAAAACCTGTGTTCATAGTTCTAGAGGCTGGAAGTCAAAGGAACCTGCAGATTTGGGGGCTGGTAGGTTTTAGGGGTGTTGTGCTCTATAGGTCACAGGTGGGATGTTCTTTCCTCTCTCCTGCCTGCTGGGCCACATTCAAATATATGCTGGTTTCCATGTGGATAGTGTCCTGTGACCCATCCCCTCTCAGAGATCCCACTCTCCATGCATCTCCTGGGGCCTGGGGAACACAAGCATTCAGAAACCAATAGACATGGTCTCAGAGGTTGTGATGGCTGAACTGGCTGCCAGTCCTGAGCTGGAATAGGATTTGGGGTTCTGATTAATCAGTGTGGAAAGTTCTAGTCACCTGGAGACAGCAAACCCTGTAGAGATGAGACTGATAGTGTGAATATAGGCGACAAAGCCCGGAAGTAGGAAGCAGAGGGCTGCAAGCATGGCGAGAGGGTGAGGACAGCCTGTGGGTGTGGAGATGGTCATGCAGACCAGTCGACTGCGGAGACAGTTGGGACATCAGGGAGGAACGTGGGATTCATATATGGTCATGGAGCCAAAATTAGAACGCACAAGGCCACCAATTGGAGCAGCTTCCTGGAGGGAGGGCGGGAGAAGTGTGGGGCTCCCAGCAGAGCCAAGTGTCCTTTCACCAGAGCACAGGGGTCAGCCTTGCCACCCTGGTTGTTGGTGGACAGTGGCACCCACACCACCCTTGCCCTCTCCTGGTATTTTCTACCCAGTGTGATCACCTTGACTGTCCCTGCCACAGCTTGGCTGTTGTTTTTCTCTTAGTTGTGTATTTTTGAGAGGCAGGCTTGCTGTCTCTACTCCCTTCCCAATCCCAGTTACTCCTGCCTCCAGCTTTCCCAAGTTCACCTCCTTAGGGTGGAATGTACCAGATGGCCCTATCTGCAGACAGCTCTGTGTGTGGCATTGTGTGTTCTGTGGAGCTTTTCCATCTTAGTGTATAGGGAGGCTCCTACCCCATGGGCAGTTGAGCCGGTACACATGTACCCTGTAAAGCCAGCAGGGGCATTCCCGGAAGAATGCCAGCTATGTTGACACCCTAACAGCACCAGGACTGGTAAAGACAGGAGCAGCTAAATCAAGGTTGAGTCTGTTTCCAATAGAAATAGTTGCTGAGTTCATTTTTTAATCTCTCTTCAACATTTTGTCAGGGTAATTATAACCCTGTGTGGGGTTACCAAGTATTTTAACCTCGGTGTGCAAAAAAAAGCTAAATAAATGATTTAACCACCCCTAACTATTGTCTTTTTTTTCTGTAGGGAATTGTGGGTAACTTGGCCAGTGGCAAGTCTGCGCTGGTGCACCGATACTTGACAGGCACATACGTGCAGGAGGAGTCTCCAGAAGGTATGTTGTTCGGCAGGTGGTTAGTTACCAGCTTAGAGTTTAGGGTTTAAATTTTTTCTTTAGCATATTCTAAATCATTGATGACCCATGCCAAAGCCATAAGAAAGCCACCAAGCATCAAAGAGACTTAGGTATACTTTCCCTCTGATAGGGGCTTAGTGCATTCACTCCAGCAGTTCGAGCATTAACCATGAGATGCTCTTGATCCTTCGTCCAGTGCTACTCCTTTGAGTATAGGTCGGACATCTCTCGGATCTGGACACTGCCCCTTGTAATGCTCTTTAGTCAGATACCAGCATTTCTAAATGCAGTCCAGATCCCCCACTGTGTGTATTATGTTCCCTTTATATTGTATTACAGACATGTAATAATCATTTTGCATGTGAATTAGGCATTTTTTTGCCATTAGACATTTTGATTCTTCTGTTGACATATCCATGTCTTACTGTGGTTCTGTTTCTTTTTTTCTTTTTTCTTTATTTTTTTTAAACTTTTAAGTAAGATTATGAGAGTGGTAATAGGAAACCCCGTAGTCCCTTTAATCAAAGTGTAGCCCACAAGCCATTTTCTAAAATATATTTTTCCCCCATGTAACCTTTTGAAATCCAACTCTGAGACACTGAATTTCTGGTTCCTTCTTTTTCTTACTGGCTGTTCCATTCTTTGCAGATATGGACGCAGGTAACTATACATTTCTTCATGGCAGTGCTGTCTCGTTCTGGAGCGAGCAGAGGCACAACCTTGTCCTGTAGCGTTCCTTTCCCGCCTCGTTCTGTGTCTCATCCTATTTTGTTTCATTTCACCTTTTTCTTTTAAGTTCCGCATTCCACCCTGTTTCGTCCCTTAGCTGTCTTCTGAGCAGTAGTCCGAAGTAGCTTCACGTGTCCCCTGTAACACATGTTTTAGCCCTTTAACTCTTGTCCTAAAGACTGTGGAACCATCTAGAAAGAACAAAATTCTGAGGGCTTGCTTGGGGCTCTGCCACCATTCTGCAGTGTTTTCCAGCCATGTTTTGAAAGCCTCCCTGCTGTCACGTCAGGGAAACACCCACTTCCCAAATTCTCCCCCGGGATTGATGATTTGGGAAGAGGATAGCATCCAAAGGTTTATGTATGAGACCAAATGGACAAAGGCTTGATCTTGTGGGGACTATAGACCAAGGTACTCGGAACTCACAGCTTGGAGGAGGGAGGAAGATAGGACCGGCCAGCCCAGGGCCATGCAAGGGCTTTCTTCTCTGTTCCTGAGTGTGGATGATCACCACAGCCAGCTTGACTAGACTTGGAGTTGGTAGCGCTTCTGTCTCGGGGCTTCTGTGTTGTGGGACTCACTGTCGTGCAATTGGTAAAATCCGGCCACCAAAGGTCTGCGCTGGCCCAGCTGCAAGGCAAACATATGCCCTTTTCAGCCAGCCCTGTTGTGAATGCCTTCCAGCATCCACATTGTGGGCTAGAATTGCTGGAAGTTCTAGGCCAGCCCTGCCCCTGGTTCTCTTGCTGTCTCTCTGTGGCTCAGATTTCTGGTGATTTAGAGGTAGGTGGTACTGTAGTCGCTGATTCTAAAGGAAGAGGCAGGACCCCATCTATATTTGATCAGTATTGTGGTGTCGGTCATTTCCTGTTGGACATTCAGTCTGTCCTAACACACCTGTGTCCAACTTGATTTATTTGCAGTGTAGACTGTGATCTTCTATTTTGATCAGCACAGTAGTGTTTCTCTTGATAGTTTGCACATCAGAAGTAAAAATTTTACCCTGTGAGATGAGATGCTAACACTCCCTCCCCCTCATCTGCGGAGTGGGAGTTTACCACTACACTGACAGGCACACGGCTGAGAACTCTGGGATCTGAGAGACAGAATTCACGATCTCTCTCACATCCTCCCCTGCCCACCTGTCCATCCTCTGACTGTGGACCTTGGACCTAGGGTGACTGTTCTGTGTGATGGAGGATAGAGCTGTGTTCGTGTGATAGGGCAGCACCATGCCCAGCTGTACCCGACAGGACACAGCTGCATCTCTGTGAATAAGGAGGCCTCTGTGTTGCCAGAAGCCCTTGGCCTGGGGAGGTCTGTTTCCCTTGAGCTGCCCTTGTGTTGCTGCCTGGGATGTAGCAGGTAGCAGTTACGTACTGTCTTTGTGCTCCTCAAGATCTGACAGTTGGTTTCTATTCCCTCTCCCCGTGATCCACGGGTCCTACACCAGCAGCAGGACACAAAGGAACATGAGGTCATCAGCCTTTGGTTCCTCACACTGCTGCTTTGCAATCCCAAGATTCTTCTGTGGGGTCAGGGAACTTAGAGCTGGGAGATGGTTGCACTTTTCCCCATGAGTTAGTGTAACCATCTATCCATGCTAACAGAATTTGAGAAACTGTATGTACAGGCTGCAGTGTGGAGTCCTGGGTGATGGGGGTCTCAGGTGTTCAGGAAGTTGTCGGAGAAGGCTGTAGCTCCATCTTCCCTTCAGGGACTCATTATCTCCCACACGGGAAGGTACAGCTGTGTAGGAGGACTGTGGTTGGTGCCTGGCTGAAACTGTGCAGCCCTCCAGTTTCTTGTGTTGCTGCTGCCCTCTGATTTGTCCTCTGTGACGCTTCATTTTCCATGGCTATAACAAATCCCCAAGGTTAGTTGCTTTTGAAAACTGGTTTATTTTTAGTTTAGCCTGCATTTGAGAGGCTGAATGTCCAAGATCAGTCAGCTCCATGTTTGGGGTCTAGTGAGGGCCTTATGGTGGCATCACAGTCAGAGCATGTATGATGGGCATGACGAGACAGGAAGCTACAGTGTGGGATGGGACCAGTGTTGCTCTTTGCAACAATGCTACCTCCTGAGAATGAACCATGATCCCTCCAGGCCTATATTCGTCTCTTCTGAGCGCAGCATCTCCAATGAGTAGTTTCCCTGCACTGTTACCCACCTGTTAAAGAGTCAACGCTGGGAAGCAGGCTTCCTCTCTGAAAATCTTTGCATACCCACTCAAACCATGTCCAAGCCACAGAAATCCCCCAATGCTAGAGCAATCAGCTGGACAGCTGCCACTCTACCGTCCACATGGCTGTGTGTCTGCCAGTCTGTGCAGCTCACTGGATTCTCCCCATTCTTGGTCATGGGGTTCGGGCTTGTTCCTCTGGTTTAATACATACAAAAATATCTTTGGTTGTAATCCTCACTTGCCCCTGAGAAGTTTGGGTATTGAGAGGGATAATGTGTCGAGGAGCTTAGAAAAGAAATGCACTCTTTGAGAAGAGAGCTTCCCCTTGGCAGAAACTTTCCTGGTGCAGTCATCCCAGAGTGTTTTCTTCCAGATGCCTCTTGGCAGCGCCTCACAGGGTGGCTCAGTTGTCTTTTCTTGAGTGACACCTTTTTAGTTGACACATTATTCTGTGGGAGAAGAGAATTGACTTGAAAGCCTTGGAGATGCAGTCCAGAGAAAGCACTTTATGCTTGATGCTACTTTTAATTAGTGACTTAGAGCAAATAGTTTGTCCCAGCAAGGAGTCTGTGATCTGTGCACGGAGCTCAGAGACGGTAGTTTGTGTATAGGTGGTTGGTCTCCTTCATGAGAGTATTTGTAAATGTGTGTCTGTCCCAAGAAAGTCCCTTTGCAACTTTGCTTCCTTTAGGAGACAGGGCACCTCTCGTGGTGGTGTTGAATGGTGGTATCTGCCCTCTGATTTCTCCCAGCTTTCGTTGGCTTTAGAAGTCCTAGGTGTCCATGGCTATTGACAGCCCCTCTAGCTTCGTTCTCTTTTGTCATATCTTGTTTCTCCATGTTGTCATTTCCTTTTTCCCAGGAGAAGAACACCAGTGGGTTGATTCATGGTCCAGCCTCCTCTAGTGTGGCTTCATTTGGACTCTAATAACTCCAGGCTCTGTTTCAGACAAGGTCCCACTTGTTCCCAGCATGGGCTTTTGCTGTTGTTGGGTTTGTTTCTTTTTTGGTTTGTTTGCTGAGACTCACTGTATCATCCAAATTGAACCGTAGCTGCCACCCCAGCCAGCCTCCTGAGTGTTGGAGTTACAGCTGAGAGCCACTACAGTTGGCTTAGTGGTGATGGTTAGGATGAACCTTTTTGGGGACACAGCTCTACCCCATTTGTATGGTGTTTAATCAGGCACCATACCCAGAGCGCTGGAGGAGGGCTCCCCCTCCATCTCCTCTCCTGGGCATGGGCTGATTAGTGCAGCTGGTATTTGAGTCCTATAGGACCACCAGCCTGGGTGTGACCTTCACACCTCCCTTTCAAGGCCCTATTAATAGCTGCTAATTAGATTTGTGAGCTGTGTTTGTGATTTCACTTTCCCCCTCATGTGTTAGGTGCTTAGCATGCAATGTGCACCCGCCTTCCCTCAGACTGAACCCTTGTGTTTTAAGTGAATCTTAACTCTCTGTGGGAGAGAGAAAAAAGAATCAGCTTGTCAGCAGCATGTGGGAGGTGTTGGGAATCATGTCTTATCCCAAGACACTTAGCTTTGTGTCCTCCAGACATGATAGGCCATGGGCCCTGGACAGCCTCTCTAGGTCTTGTTTCTTCCTGTTTGTGGATTGTGGTCCCCAAGGGCTATGCAGATGGAAGGACACAGTGGCCTCAAGGAGGGGGACCGGTCTGTAGTGATGGATTATAGAAGACTTTAATGTTAAAGGCAACAAACCTGAGAATGGACATAGCCTGCCTTCCTGCAGTGGGAACATTGATTGCCCCTAGCTGATACTTCTCACCCACAACCTGCTGATGGGACATTGTTGAAATTGTGGATTGAAGTCGTGTTTCAGTATACCCCCTTCTTTTACCCAGATCCAGAATAAATAAATCCACATCTGGGTAAAAATTACAGTAGCTGGAGGCTGAGGCCCACCTGCTCTAGGCTCACACCATGCCTGAAGATGTAGGACACCAAGGCACAGTAGGTTCACTCCAAGAGTGACTGTCACCTGCTACAGCTGTAAAGAAGTGACACATCCAGGTGTGGCATGGGAGCACATGGGCCCGCTGTGCAGTCCATAGGGGTAGAATTCATGCAAGACTAGTTTCTTTTGCCCCTGCCTTTTTCATTGCTCATTACCTCTTAGCCACTTCAAATGTGGAGGCCAAAAGCTTTAAGATTGTGGTTGTCCTGGCTCTGTCTAGGCCGATAGCCAGTAGGTGCCTGGCCAGGAGCTGGTGTGATGGAGCACACCTCCAGGAGCCCTGTGTTGGCTCCTCTCTGCCTGTTTCTGTACTCTCCTGACTATCCCAGAAATGATTGCACATACCGACCTCATGCGTAGTAAGTACCCCAGCTACACATGTATGAGGGTACACACACAACATTCTGGAGATCCCCACATCAGGTTTCTTCTCCCCTAGAATCAAAAAGCAACTAATCCAAAGTCTGGTCCTAAGTCACCCGTTTTGGCACAAAGTAACCCAAGAAAGCCAGAGGACAGGCAGAGAACAACAGGTGGCTCTTTCATTAGGGAGACACAAGGAAGAGAATGGTAGTGTCTTTCCCACGTGGAAGAGGAATCTGGGCCGGGCAGTGGTGGCGCACGCCTTTAATCCCAGCACTCGGGAGGCAGAGACANAGGCCAGCCTGGTCTACAAGAGCTAGTTCCAGGACAGGCTCCAAAAGCAACAGAAAAACCCTGTCTCGAAAAACTTAAAAAAAAAAAGAAAGAGGAATCTGGGTGTTCCCTGTCCTGTACAACAGAAGAGACTGGAGCAGTTGAGGGAGGAGGAGGAGCCTATGCATTCTGCCTGTTAGGAAAAGCTGTGGATGTGTGATAGTCATCACCCCAGGTGAGCAGGAGGTGAGTGCAGTCCTCTAGGTAGGTGTCCATGGGTGGGGCAGGTCCCCAACCCCTAGAGGCTCAGATCTTTCATTTCAGACCCCATGGTCCTTGTGTGTGACCTGTGCATATCCCCTGTGTATCCTAAATGCCCTGGATGACTTAGGATACAGAAAAAATGCTGTATATTATACAATAGAAAATATTTTATATTATTTTGATGATGATGGTATGAGATGTCCATGCTCAGTGGGAATGGTTTATTTTGGGGGGTATTTTGAGCTGGGTTAGCTGGATCTGTGTGGATGTGCCACAGTGGGAATGGAGAGTTGATTCTGAGAGAGACTGACTGAACTGAGTCAGAAGGTTTCTGCTGTGAGAGTTGCCCTGGTGAGCCCTAAATGATGCTGCCCACTCCTCATGAATGTCCAGTGACAAACCCCACCAAGTATGATTCCACCTCGAAGAACCAATGAGATTTTTGGACTTCTTCCAGAGCATAGGTAAGGGGTTAACTGGCAGGAGTGATGACCCCAAAGTAGCTGCCTTGGAAAGTCTTCATCCAGCATGGATGATGGCTTCCCCAGACCACCTAGATGGAGCCTCCTTCCATTAACCTTTCTAAACCTATATACACTATCGCCTCCTGAGACCCTGAGGCCATGTGCAGTTAGAGCCAATTGTAAACAAATGGCTGCTAGGTAGTCTGTCCTACCTACTCCTGCTATGCCTGAAGAGGCTTGCTGCTAGCAGCCAAGACTGCCTGAGCTGTTGAATAGTCAGGGTTCCCAGCCCTTGGCCTTTTAGCAGCCTTATGACATCCACATTCAGCCTGTGATGAAGACACACCTCCAATCCCCGTCTTTGAGAGAGTGTCGGCAGCCCACAGGCCCACCAGCGGTGACTCTTGGAGGAAGGCACAGCTGATCTGATAAAGATGGCCGTTGTTTTCCTCAGAGGACAGCACAGTCAGTACAGCAGTCTCAAACCCAGGAAACTAGGCTCTTTGAGCCCGAATCACCAATATTTGACAGTGCTCTTTGTTATGTCCAGCTAACGAGAGCAGGCAGCAGGCAGCAGGCATACTCTGCTTCTGAGCTCAGAGCTTACCTGTGTGGTGGTGTTTTACTTTCAGCACAGCGGCTGCACCTTCACCTAGTCCTATTCAGCCAGCCCTTGCAACTCCACAGTAAGCAGCCTGCTTCTCTAGCAGCAGCCTGCCCACTCGGGCTGCAGCCTGGCCGGAATTCTGTTCCCATGGCCACCCTGTCACTGCCACTAAAGGTAGTTTAACTAAATCTCTATTGTCCTATTTGTAAATAAGACTCAAGGTTGAGAGGCTGGGGTGAAAATGTGCAAGCTCAGAGAGGCTGAGTAGCAACTAACCTTCTCTCTTTGCTGGCTTCTCCGAAAGACCCTGGTTTCTGCTTGGCCCAACCAGAAGAGGCTGCACCACTCCAAACCGCACCCTACTACTTCCCACTCTTTCTACCTCTCCCTGATGCCCTCTGGTGCTCTATGATTACTTTCTGTCACTAGTTACTAACTCAGTCTCCTAACACAAGGTTAATTTTATTTAATCAATGAAATTGCAAACTCGGGGTTCACAGTGTTGTCGAATATTCCCAACAGAGTGGTTTTAGATTTGGTGAAAACTTGGCTGGTCTGTGGAAAAGAGTCCAGTCACATTTTGGGAGGAAGACAAACTGAGATGTGTGTGGTCGGCTGAGATGGGCGTGTCTGTTGGGGTGGTTCTAGAAAGGGAGAGGGGTGCCAACAGAAGGGGAACCAAATGCACCCCATAACCTGGCAGCATTTAAGAATGCAGTTCAGGGCTGCTACGAAGATTGTCCTGCCTACTCCTGCTATGCCTGAAGAGGCTTGCTGCTAGCAGCCATGACTGCCTGGGGCTGTTGAGCAGTCAGGGTTCCCAGCCCCTCTTGGCCTTTTAGCAGTCTTACAACTTTCAGCATGCAATGAAGACCCAGTGATTTGTGTGGAGCGCCCAGAAAATCTCAGCCTTTGTATAATGACAGCCCTGTCTCTGCAGAACCATGGGTGGCCCTTCCTGTGTGGGCCTGTCATATGTGGGCCTGTCTTATGGGTGTTATGAGAAATTCCACCTCTCCTCCATTTGTATCCTTGGCTCTGGCAGGCTCAGCTCCTACTGGTGTCCTTACAGCTGTGACTGCAGTCATCAGTGCTGTCCTCTGCTTGAGGACCTGTGCAGTGTTCTGGCGCGGTCTCCACGAGACCATCAGGCATCTTCAGGGTATCCCAGGCATCCCCCCCAGCTGGAGGGAAGACCAATAAAGGTACATTCAGCCTACACGTCACCTGGGACCACCGCTTATAACGAGCATCCTAGACCAGAGAATGGGATGCGAACTGGTTGATCCCCTCTCCCAAGTCCGGAAGCTCTAGGGTGTTTGCCACCTTCATGGATAGGTACAAGATCATGGGTGTCATGTGCAGTAGAAGCCAGAGCACCAGGTTTCCTGTGTGGGCTTTGAGTTGCTTTCTCTCTTTTTCTTGAATTGCTCGTGTCACGTGCTGCAGCAGGTTCCTGGTGGTCACCTAACATCCAGCAGTTGCCTGAGAGCCACTGTCCCATACCTCAGTCTTGATATTCCCCCAAAGAGCCTGCCTGGAATGGCCTCCTAACATGTGTCTGGCTAGCATCAGGCTAGTGAGTGTGTTCTCAGAAGCACGTGGATCTGAAATAGTTTGTTAGTGGATGTTTACTTAGTCTCCTAGAAACAAACGCTGCGGTAAACACCCAGCCTGATTTCTCAGGGACGCTGAAATACATTTAAGCTGTCAACTCCTAGTAACTTTCCCAAATCCAGTAAACTTTTAAAAACTCGAGTCAGCTACAATCACTGCACAGATGTTAGGCTTCTTTTCAAAGTGTTCTTGGATCCTGTGTAATGTCAAGCAGAACAGAAATCCATGCAACCCTAATAAAACTGGAGTGGTTTTAAAATCTACCCATTTATGCTTTTTAATGTGAATTTCACCATGTTGCTTGCAACCAAGGGGTTAGGGTTATCTGTGAGTCTTGAGATGTATAAGCCCACTGGTTGGTTGGTTCCATAGGTCAGTTCAGCTGCTTTTCTGGTCCCTAACGGGGAAGTCACCTACCTGCCCTTCTATGTTGTCATTCTGTATGTGGCAGCCTGCAGTTCTGCCCCAATGATACTGTGTAAGACAGGGGAAGGACATTGATTTTCTTCTTTTACTAGGACTTTGAAGGACGTAAGGAAATAGAAGCATGTGCTGTGAACAAGGGGAAAAGGGCGACAAAGCCAGGATGAGGAGGTTGTCGTGTTTCTGGCATCCGTGAGTCTGGCAGAACAAAATGTGTTTTTCAGTTGGTTGGCAGGAACTCTGGATTGTTCATGTTTTTATCATTACTTCGGCAAGAAGCCGAAGACTCACTGGATGCTGGTCCAGGGCCTGTGGTTGGCGTGTGCATCCAGGAAGAAGTTGTTTCCTGGGTGATTATTTGGAAGTGATTCACATCTGGCCACATGCAGGCCTTCCAGGTCTCTAGCTAGGTTAGACCTGCTGGCATGCATGGAGAAGGGTCCAGCTTCTCATAGTCACTAGACATGCACTGGGTGCCATTGGTCTCCAGTCAGAAACAGCCAGGCTAGCTTTCTACCCAGCTGTTGCTGTCCCAGGAACCTCAAGAGTTGAGCATAGCCATTTATTTTTTTTTAACTTACTATTATTTTTGGAACAGGGTTTGGCATATCCTAGACTGTCCTTGACTTTATTGTGTAGCTGAGGATGACCCAAGCTTCTGATCCGCCCGCCTCAACTTCTCCAATGCTGGGATTGCAGGTGTGCACCACCATGTCTAGTTTATGCATGCTGCAAATAGAACCAAGGCTTTATGGATGCTCGACAAGCTCTGTAGCAACCAAGCTGCATCCCCAGTGCAGCAGCAGCAGCGCCGTTCTTAGCAGGGAAAGCATGGCACGTCTAGACAGCTTCACACGAACAGTTAAGAGTTCTTTTCCCGGAGATGTTTTACATCCATAGGCGATTCTTACACCGAGTCCATCACCTGTACCTGCCAGTCTTTAATTTAGGAATCTATTATTCCTGGACCCCACTTCTAGTGCTTGCATCTGCTGTCGTTTGTCTGTGACTTTGACCTCTTCCACTTTTAAAGCACCTCCCCGTTGAGATCTGGTTGCCGCAAGACTGGGTTTACTCTATCAGCATGCACTCACAGGCCAGGGGCAAGGGATAGGAGACCCATCCAAAGGGACACAAATAGGGAGGGTAGGCTTCGTGACTTGTGTTCCTGGAGCAGCTAAGGGGCATATTTGGACCTCGATACACTCAGATCCGCGGGGCACCTCCCCCTCCCATCTCTTACATGTCCCACCCTAACATTCAACAAGCTGGCTTATTAGCTCTCCCCGTGTGATCCAAGCACTTTATCAATGCGTCTTTGTCCATGGTGCTCATAATTGGTAAAGAGAAAAGTTGATTGTTTTTCTCTTTTACTTTTCAATTCCTAGTATTTCTCTTTTTAGCAAAAATATTCAGGGACTGTTCTGATTAGCTTTGCTCACATCACATGCCTTTCTTTGAACCAGTCAGTATGTCTGGGCTCAAGAAAATGTTCTGATCAGCCAGCCTCGTGGAGTATAGCAGTGAGATCCGCCTCACTCTTGGCTGCTGAACTTTAGGTATGGTGGTAGATCCAAGCAATGTGTTCCATCTACAGAGTAGCAAGTGTTCTTTGAAATTTTAACCAACGGGCCTGTACATTTCATCCCATCTACCTATGACCTGGCTTGCATAGTGGATCTGAAAACAATGTATACATTCTCCCCAAACCTGTGTCAGACAGGTGTCTCCGTGACTTCATGATGTTTCCTGGAAATGTTTTCCTTCTGGTCTATGCAAGGACGTATGTGCTTGTCATAACTATGATGGGTACAGATGTCATAACTATGATGGGTACAGATCACAACACCTGAGGAAGACCAGGACCAGCACTGTGTGTGTGTAATCTCAGCACAGATGGAACCTCATACCAACAGCAGCCTATGAATGACAACAGCTTCTTGTTACCCTAATGAGTTTGTATAATTGTTGTATCTGTGATTGGCCCAGACCAAAAAGGAGACCAGATAAAACTGGTAGTGCTGTCCTGCCTCCATCCATAGAGGTTTCCAGGGTGTACTATCTTAGGATCTAGGCAGAGGCACTCGTGATGTGTGATATACAACTCTTCCTGGGCCTGAGGCTGGCCTAATCCCTGTGACCATGACGTCAGCACATGTGACCAGCAGTTTCTGTCTTCCGAGCCTCATTGCTTATTGATGCACATTTAAATTTTAAGCAGTTAACACCGTGAAAAACAGGAGGAGAGGAAGTAATGAGACACAACAGTTGTTCTGTGAGGGCCAAATGAGTGAACCAGCTGTGTGAAAAGGACAATGTGTGTGGCCACAAGGGAGGGGAGGGGCTTTATGACAGAACCAGTCCACACTGTGCCTACCCTTTGCACACCGGTAGGAAGTTGGCTTAAGCTGCATGAAGTAAGGTTCAATGCCTGCATAGAACAGGGCTAAAGAATTGTCACAGCCGTCACCGTCAACTATAAGTGACAGTAACATAGTACAGATTTTGAAGGTGACTATGGAGGTAGACAGGAGTTTCCAGAACAGCTCTGGACTTTGGAACTGACTCAGATTATGGTGGGGGTGATCTGCTGGACCCCAACACCCCAGAGCCCCTCTGCACTCAACTCTTGTGTCTCACCCATCAAGATTGTTGATTTCTTCAGCACATACCAGCTTGGGGGAGGCAGGCACACCAGCATCGGTGGCACATAGACCTTGCTCTTAGATGTTCCAGATGCAAGTTAGTCTTGGAGGAAGCAAGCTATTAGGCTTGGGCTGAGCCTTAGGGCCAGTAGCTCCAGCCCCAGGAAGAGGGCACAAAGACATCTTGCGAGCTCTGATTGGAACGTTGGTGTGGTGAGGTACTGGTCCTCTCAATGATGAGTCCCCTTTGGGAGGAGCAGAAGCTGGAGGCAAGGCATACTACATTCCGCCTAGTAAACAAGTGACATAGGATCACAGTCCAGATAATGTCCCAGAGACCTGGGGTAGAACAGGGTGTGACTTTCAGAGCACTGAGTATGTGCTTCTACAAAAGGAATATTCAAAGTTCAGACTGGTATGTAGCTCAGTGACAGAGGTGTGGTGTGATGTGGTGGGTGTTGGCTGGCTGGAGCCCTGGGTTCCATCTCTGGAGGGGTGGGGGGGACCCAGGAGAAACTTTCAGCAAGGATCACCTGGATCAGAATTGTTACTGCCTGTGAGCTAAGAAATAAAAAGAGACATTGGCAGATCCTAAAATACTTTCTGGTCTTTTATGAAAATAACTTCTTCCTCGGCACAGTCAGGCACACCTCACTGACCGGACTGTCTGAGAAATGGGTCTTCTAGCCCATGTCACCACCATGTGGACATTACCAGCTGTTTTGATAACAGCCTAGGGGAGTAGTGGTGTAAGTGTATATAATCTGGGATTTCTGACTCCAACTTCTGCTGCCACGGACAAACCCTCTCTTGGCTCCCAAGTTGTTCTCTGCCAAATTTTAGACATTGGCCCCCAGGTGTTATTGTTGGGTCCTTTGTTTTAGTGAACACCTGACTGTTGGCTGTGTCACATGGAGCATGAAACATTGGTGAATGGCTTCCTTCTGCAGCTTGGGATTTGTGTTCCCTTCTTCTGAGGTTGCTTCACCACCTCCTCCCCTCTCCCAGTGGGATCTTTGCCCAACATCTTGCTCTTATTGTTTCCCCTTATCTGCCCAGTTATTCTCTTGGTGGAGACTGGAGCCATATTGACTTTTTGGGGGGATATCTGTAACAGTCAGGGTTATGCACACTGACTAAGGCTTCAAGACTGTAGTGCCTGTTCCTCCAAAGTGCCCTTTTTAGACCTCTATCAGGTGTCTCAACAGCTGCAGGGGAGAAGCGCTGTGGGACCTTGGGAGCCTCACTGTCACCAGCCTTGGTAATCACAGCTTCAGATTGGTGCAGGTATTTTGCCTGCCTCTCTAGTTGCCTTGCCAGGAAGGGAGCACTCTCCCTGTTAGGGATCAGGGCTCTGCTGCTTTTGTGCATTGGCCGAAGGCCCTCTCCCAGCATTCATCGTGTGTCCCAGGGTGTGGAGCGTCACTGACTTTTGCTCAGATTGCTGGGGGCACAGGCATCGCATCTGTAAGTGGGGAGCCTTTGTCACAGTCTTTCCTGGGAGCCAGGTGTGCGAGAGAACTGTTTCTTCAGTGGAGTCTCTGTTCTCCCCACAGCCTTGCCCCGTACTTGTCCAGCTATCTCTTCTGCCCTTTCCTCGCCTCTTCTAGGATTGCAGGAGTCAGTTCAGTCCTTCCCCTTGCCGTCCTCCTTTTCCTCTGTCATGGACTTAAGTGACGTCACCTTAGGTCAGCCTTTTCCCCCAGTGTCCCACCCATGGAGACCCTGGGCAGGCTCCGTGGTTAGCCCCTCACTCACTCTTAGCACACTGCTGTTGTCATTTTTTATTTCCCAGCATAAGCTTAAAAAGCATGGCAGTGGAAATCTGTTTGGTTAAGTTTTATAAACTAGTATATTACCAATAACCCCTGTTCCCACTGAAAAAAAAAACACTTTGTGGTCCAAAATTCCTTTTAAATATCATAATACTGAACTTTTCCAAAGCCCCAATCTCATAAAGTACTGATTTAACATAGTTTTACAAGCCACATTAATTTTTAAAGGAGTTTGGCACGTTTGTGATTTGGTTTGTTTTCTGTTCCCTTAGGGAGAACCCAGAGGCCTGCCGTCCTCAGCGCTTCTCAGTCCCCTTTGCTTAGATAACAGGGAGACCACGATGCTTGCAGGGACATTTCCAGCTTCATCATGAAACTGAGGGGAAAAGAAAGTTATCTTCCTAAAAGTGGAGGAAACCCGGGACCATCCATTTCTGTTCTTCCTCCTTTGTTGGCATCGGGGCTCTGGGCCACCTGGCACCTGCTGCAAGGGTCACTGGGTTAGGCTAAGTTGTGAGAATGAGTCCTCCCTTTGTAAGGGCCTTAAATGCAGCTTCAGGCTCAGTGTAACTTTATTCAGGCCCTCATTTGTGCGTGCATGATCAGACAGTCAAAACAAATCAGACCTGGTGGTTTCTGAAGGGGGTCTGTCCTTTTGGTCTCTGAGGCATAGGGATAGTTTTGAGCTATAGTCCACTGAGTGTGGAGTGGGAGAAGGCTTATTCAGTTCCCTTTGTCTTCCACATAGTCCCAGAGTGAGGAGAATGACACACAGGCTTGTGGACTGTTTGCAGACAGGGTCACGTTAGGGTCACGTGGAGCTTGGCATTCACGTGAAGGAGTAGAAGGTTGAGGAATCGGATGTTCCGCTCTCCTGCAGGCTGACTGAGGGAAGGGCTCTCTGTACCTTAGTGTCTGAACGGCTCCCAAGAGGCCCTAGGCTTGTCTTTACTGAATGTGTCACAGACAGTTGTGGGGAATAACTCAATGAGATGCTTGGCAATGTCAGTGTGAGAGGTCACTTACCATTGTTGGCGCTCTTGGTTGCTTGGAGAACTGTTGATACAGTAACAACTTTTAGTCTAGTTATTGAGAATAATGAAACAGGAACAGCAGACATCTGTGGCAGTGCGTAACTCCAGGCAGTTCCTTTCTTGGAATAGGAAAATTCCACTTACTCTTATTTTTACCCCTTGAATCAGAACTGGACAGAGATGGGACCCTGGCCCAGCATGCAAGAGGAATAAACCATGACGGCTCCTCCTGGTGTGAGCTGAAACAGAGGAACCCAGTTATCTGGCATGTGGTGTCCCAGATTTGGAGGTGATTTCTGCAGTGAGAGTCTCAGAATAGTCGCTTTGAAATTGGCTGAGGTAGGGTGGTGAGAAACACCCCTAATCAGACCTTTAAAACTGTGCTTTAAAGCCACTGTCTCAGTTCCCAGCCCTGGAGGCAACTGTGTGGGAGTCTGAGTTATAGGGTGGGCCCAACCCCAACATCAGCACCTGTACATACAGATGGGGTGACATAGGTCATTGATACCTACCAGAGAGGTCAGGTGTGGATTGGTGATACCTTTTGAAAATGTAATGTTGGGTGATTATAACCAGTAGTCTGAGAAAGTTGGCAGTCATTCTTGGGACAGCTTCATAGGACAGCCGTGGTGCTGCCAATGTATGGCTGGATAAAGTAGACTTGTAAGAGAATAATTTGGAATTTGGATATCAAATAGACACTTTAAATCTATAGTAAGTACTTGCACGTATGTTGGCAGCACATACACTAAAGTTGGAAAAGCCGAGAACTTTTGCATGACCCCTGGGCAAAGACGACATTTAGATACCATTTAAAAAAATCCACAATAAAATTGAAATTGGAATTGGTTACATCCTGAAATTTTCAGCAGTAAACAATGAAACACAAAATCCAACATACCCCAGAATCTACAATACTTTTTATTCTCAGAAAACGTGAGATATTCAGGTCAAGGGTACTTGGCTGATGAAGCCTGGGCAAGTGGTCCCGAACTCCAGCTGTTGTGATCACTGGAATAATTCCCATTTCTAGCATTTCTGACTTGGGATCCCAACCTCAGCGCAGAGAGGCTAGCCAGGCACCAGCCTCCTGCCAATGACACTTCCCTCTGGGAAACGGTGGAAGACAAGTGTCATGTGTTATTTTGGTAGTTACTGGGCCTGGTTTCTTGGGACCCTGGTGTGTCTGTTCCATCAGAGTCCCTGGGTGGGCTATCTCAGGGCAGATCTCTCTAGTTGGCTTTTGTTTCCCGATTTTGCTGAGATTCTGGAGCCTTCACACAATCCTGTCACCCATGGGTGTTCTTGGAAGTGAAGTGTTGAAATAGGAATCGTGTGTTCTGTATCTCAGGATGTAAGTGTTGTCAAAGCTGTCAGAGGCCTCTGGGGTAGAAGAAGGTGCCTTCCTCAGTTTGGAAGTGCTGGGGATGTGTCTGAAAGCCCTTCACTTGGGGTTGTGCCGTCTGTTCTATGAAGATGAGGAAGCCCCAGGATGGTTCAGTGTGATTCACCTGTCCGGAGCATCTCCCATGGCAAGGTCTGAGGGATTAGACAGGAGCTCTGTGTAGGGTGCCTGCTGGCAGGAGGGTCACTGGAGAGAGTCCTTGCTTATGTCTGGAGAGGGGAGCCAGGGCTGCTGCTGCAGGACCTTTCAGGGTCCCATTCTTTGCCTCTTGCTGTGGAGACAATGCATTGTAATGGGGACATGAGCATGAGACCAGAGCAAGACAAAGAAGCCCCACATAGATCCAGCGCTGGAGTTTCCCTCCATAGGCACTGGTCAGGAGCTGCTGGAATGACTGGGTGGCATTTTGGAGTGAAGATAGGACATAGGCAAAGTTCCACCCCTGGAGGGACCCATTGTCCTAGCCAAACCCAGAGACCCTTAGGTCAACCCACATACACACCTTCTCCTATGAGTACAGAGCTTCAGAGCATGTCTTGGGCTTGCCTGCTAGCTGCTGTGACCCACAAAGATGATTTCTCTGTCAGCTGGACTATTACATCACTCAGGTGTCATTAAAGCTAGATCTCAGGATCATGAGAAAGACTTTTATATCACCACACAAATTCTGCTTTCCCCAAACCCTGGTGAGTGTTCCTAGCCTGATCTCTAGGCCCAGGGTGGGAATGAAGGGGTTTTCCCAGAGCCAAGAGTGGCAGGTTGCTTTGCAAACATTGTTTTTCCTTTGAAGTTTGTCTTCATCTGTCTCATCAAGAAACATCAGGTTCCCTGTATCTTATTTCAGAAGTAAAATCAAGGAAGAAAGGCTGACAGCTACCCCACCTTGTGTTTGTTCGTGACTGTTGGTGTGTGCTCTTAGAAGCATGTGCTGATCTTGGCTGGAATTGTGAATCCCAGCAGTAGTCGTGCCAGCCAGTGCTGCTCATACTGCTGTGTTGCATTCTGCGTTTTCTTGCTGGGGTCACTGAGGTGGAAGAGGTAACTGTGACGAGGCTGGTTTGGGGGTAAGCCCGGTTTAAACAGAGTTGATAATGGTAGAGTGTGGGTACAACTGAACTTTCAGCTGTTGTACTTGGGGTATCTGCTCTGTGTCAGCTGTGACAGAGTCCTTCTGAAAAGGGAAGTCATCTCTTCTAGCTGAAGAATTGGATTTGGGGACCTAAAGTCAGAGTTCTCCTGTGGCTTTGACATGCCCATGTGGGAAGTCCTAAAGCTTGTCTAGGGGGCCGCTATCTTGTCCCTGCTGAACAGACCCCACTCCCCAGAACATCTCCACTAGACCCTTTCCTGGGATTCTGCTTTGCTTTTCAGGGTGGAACATCCCAGCACAAGTGTGTGTTTGTGTCTCACGGTGTTGGAAGGGTTCATGTGTTCCTGATTGAATAGGTGAGGACAGGCAAGCAGAGCTCCATGTTAAGTCAGGTTAGGTGCAGACAGGAGGAGAGAGGGCTGGTGTGTGTGTGTGTGTGTGTGTTCACATTTGTGTATGCTTGTGTAGGAAGGATGGCTAATCCCCTTTGGCCTCAATAACCACTTTTTTATGAGGATCTTGGACACTTTGAGTTGGTGTGGAGAATGTAGTTCGTTCTTCAGCTTTGTTGGTGATGAGGTGGCCCAGACCTGTGATTGTGGCAGAAGTGGCTCTGGAAGGTTCTTGCAAACTTTTTTTGAGTTCAGTGGGTTCATTAGGGTCCTTTCTGTGAGGCATCTACACAGGGGACCCAAGATGAGAGCCAAGAACTGATGCATATTCCACCGTAAGACGAAAGCCCTTGTGAGAGTGACTGGAGGTGACTGGGAGCCCTGAGCGTCTAAGAGCAGAGCAGTTTGTCTCTGGAGGTGGCCTGTCTCCACGGTGCGGACCTCATAGTCCAGGCCTGGATGTGTTTGGTGGCCCACTTTGGGCCGCCCTCTGCCAGTCTTCCTTCCTTTTTGTCCTGACATCCCAGCAGAGCCCCAGGCGGTCTCTCGCTAACCCCACGTGGTCTCTAACACCTGCTTGTCAGTTGGCTGCACCGCTCTGTCTGACTGTGCAGTTCCATCGGTAGCTTTGTCTAACGTGTGTAGTAGTCAGGCATCCTTCCCTACCTGTGACCTGTGACTCCGGAGACACCATCCTCATGCTGTTGTATGTTTTCCTCCAAGCACTGGGTTTCCCTTGAGGAGAATGCAGGTTCTCAGATGCTGCTAAGCATGAAAAAGCATTTCTGGGTTTTGAGAGCCCACCCTCACCCCTTTCCCAGTGGGTGAGAATCTGTCAATTTATGTATTAAGTTCTACATGAAAAGCCTACGCTCCTCAGCCAGGGTTCCTGGCATTGCAACAGGAGGCCGTGCCTGCTAGCCAGAAGGGAGCACGGGTTCTTAGACAAATGTTTCAATCAGAGTTCAGCTCTAAAAATGCAGCACTGTGGGAGATATATAAAATCTACTCCTCTGTTCTCCCAGCCAGCTTGCCCCCAGCGGTCACCTGGCCTAGAGTGTATTTTTCCGCAAGTGAAGCCCGTGTCTGTCTGCCCCCAATCCTCTGTTGCCTTCTGTAATGGTGCCTTTTGTGTGTGGCAGGTGGCAGGTTCAAGAAGGAGATTGTGGTTGATGGACAGAGTTATCTACTGCTGATTAGGGATGAAGGGGGCCCCCCGGAGGCACAGGTGAGTACCGCATGCACATCCAAGGCCGTCTTTTGCTCTTTGACTTTATCTAAAACCCTGAACAAGAAATGTCAAGTTTTAAAATAAGGAAATTTAGAAACCCATGAAGTTTGGCTCTATGTGGCTTTCTTTTTAAAAATGTTTTTAGGAAGGAAAAGCAGATATATCTGCTATCATATTCTGTCAGGGTCACTTTTAGAAATTTCTGTGCTTTTAAAAAATTGTCTCCCACCCCCAATTTGATCCCAGAGTAGCTTCATTTTTAGGGTCCACTGGGTGGAATTGGGAGGCTGACCCCCTTGCTGTTTCTGGGAGTCACAGGAAAGGGCGCCCCCACTCCCACCAGCAGCCCCCACTGAACACTGGTTGCAGTGCACCATGATTCCCTTGGAATTTCTAGAAAGATGGCACCACTGTTTTTATCCAGCTCATGACAGCCTGCTACTCAGCCTACACCCCTCCAGGGCAGACCACACAGGACGTTCCTGTCTTGATCATCTCTCCCTGTAAAAGATGGATTAGGTAGCAGTGGTGACTAAGATAGACGGTGCTGAAGCACCGAGCACCCCTGGAAATGCTGTGAGTTGCTGTATTCCCGTCACTCTGTAACACTAGGGTCCAGGAGAATGCTGCCAGTTGAGCTATGAAAAGCCATTAGAAGGCATAGTCAGGGATACCGAGATAAAAATTTTCCCCTTAGTGTCATTGATGCAGTATCTTAGCTCCTTTTGCCAATGCTGTGATAAAATGCACCATGAAAAACAGCTGAAGGGAGGAAGGGTTTATTCTCACTCACAGTTCAAAGGCACAGTCAGTCCATCATGGCCAGAAGTCAGGATGGCAGGAGGCTGAAGCAGCTGGTCACACCACATCCACCATTGGGAAGCAGAGTGATAACCACTTGCTGCCCCTCAGCCCCCTTCTCCACTTGCACAGTCCAGGATCCCAGGTAGGGAATGGTGTCACCCAGTGGGCGGATCTTCACACCTCCACTCAGTCAAGGTAGTCACCAACAGATATGGCCAGAGACCATCTCCTATGTGTTTCTAGATGCTGTCAAACTGACCTGAACCATCACATGGTGTACTTGAGTGTACAAAAAAGATGGTGAAGGCACATAAAAATGAAAAATGTGGGTTGCATAGTATTAGAGGGCGTGCTCCCCGAACACTTTCCACCTTCTGCTGGATCACAGCGACCATCGGCTTCTGACCAGTGGCGCTCAAAGACAGAATCTCTCCTCACTTGTCTTGGTATGCAAGGAGTGCGGTCTGCTCTGAGTTTTCAGTGTGTGCTCCCTGAGAAGAGTGTGTCCTCAGAGAAACTGAGCACGCAGCCCTTGCTCTAGTGTGGGCTTTTCCTTAAGTGATATTTAGCCCACATGTTTCCCCTGGCTAAAGATTTGTCTGTGGAACATCATGGCAGAGCCTTGCTCACTTGTGGGCATGGTTTCTCTCTTTGCATTGTTATAAATCCGCTGATAGACTCTACCTGAAGGCATGGCTTCCTAAAAGAAACTGACAGTGGATTTTTTTTTGTTTGTTCATTTTGTTTTCTTTTTTTAATTGTTACTGCTGTTAGCTTTGGGTATGGTGGAAACTACTACTCTATTGCCCTTCGGCTTTTTTCCCCCTTCAAAATTGCAATTTTCTGATGCAGCATCCTTTAGAGAAGTGGGCAGAGGGACTGATCCTCTGCATAGAGGTAGAGATGTGTTTCGGATTTTAAGTCTGGGGCTGCCACCTCCCTGAGGCCACTTAGCCCCTATCCTGTGATGTACAGGGTAAGACCTTCCGTTTTCCACCTTTGGAAAGAGGCTGTGCCTTAGTTGCTTCTTTGTTGTGATAAAATATACTGACATTAATATAACTTTGTAGAGGGAGGGTTTATCTGGCCCAGGATTCCAGGGTACAGTCCATCATTTCAGGCAAGTCAGGGCAGCAGGGAACTTGAAATAGCGAGTCACATGCCATTCACAGCCAGGAGCAGAAAACAGGGTATTAATTCATGCCAGTGCTCAGCTCACTCCATTTTATACAGTCCAGGATCCCCACGGAGAGGGTGATTCTGCCCACAGTGAGTATGTCTTCCCATCTCTATCAGCATGATCAAAGTAGTCCCCCATAGACAGGCTCAGAGGCCGGTATCCTAGGGGATCATAGATTTGTTAAGTCAACAGTTGACATCAGCTATCACCGAGGTAAAGGCACCATGTCAGACTCTCCTCAGGCTTCTATGCAAGCACTACATTTTGTCATGTGCATCTGACAGTGTCTGTGGGTCTGCCTCAAGAAAGCTTTGCCACAAGGTCATTTTGACTTGAGCATGAGCCATTTGAACACGAGGGTTTTTAAGTCTCTTGTGTAAATATTCCACATTTAAATGAGCATGGTTTGTTGTAGGTGGGCGTTCTTCATTAATGTGTGTGCACGTGCGTACACACATGTTCATGCATGCACACTTGCATGCATGTGCAGTGATGAATAGGGAGCCCTGCTTTGGCCATAAACACCCAGGATAAGCTTCTTTTAGTGAAGGGGCTCTCTTGTTACTTTATACACATAGAGAGAAGGGTGTTTGGTGCCAGACTCAGACAGGATCTAGAAGCTACCATGTCAGCTTCTGTGAGAGTGGGTTCCTGGGCACTGGAGGGAGCCCCACTCCCTCGGCTTCACCTTCCCTGGGAGCTGCTGTAAATAAGATGACATGAGAGGGCTGGGTATATTATTAACCTCACTGCTCCCCTTTTAACTTTGCTAAAAATAAGTACTAATTTCCCAGCAGGGAGCTGAATGAATTTGGTGGCAGCTCGGCCTCTGCTGTACCAGGAACTCTCTAGAAAAGGCACCATCTGTCTCAGGTGGTAGGCAGTGTGGGCACCAGGACAGTTTTGAGCAGGCCATGTGGCCAAGAGGAGCAGTGCCCTCCCCCACCCCAGTCCACTAAGTCTTTTAAGGTTCTGGGGGCTGTGTGGAACTGCCTTCCTACACACACACACACACACACACACACACACACACCTGTCCCCAGATGGGGAGCCTTCTATCTGCAGGGTCAGGCCAGAAGGTCGACACTTAAGATCACACACTAGGTTCTCAGAAAGTGAAGGGCCCTGGTGAAAACATGGGGCCAGGAGGGTGGGGGTATCCCTTTCCCACGCACACATGGAAGACTTCGGAGACTTAGCCACAGTACATAGCAGCAGGGAGCAGGCAGCAGCCAAGGGGCGCCTGGTGCTCCCAGAGGTATGGCCTCACACCTCTCACGCCTCCTCCTGCGCCCCCCTCAGCTGCCCCTTCTCCACTCTTCTCTCTGCAGTTTGCCATGTGGGTGGACGCGGTCATTTTTGTCTTCAGCCTGGAGGATGAGATCAGTTTCCAGACTGTGTACCACTACTACAGCCGAATGGCCAGCCACAGGAGCACCAGTGAGATCCCACTGGTGCTGGTGGGGACCCAGGGTGAGTGCCAGCCCTGCACGGCTGCTTTTGAAGGCTTTTGTGTATATGTTCCCAGTGTGGAGGGATTTGGAATGACTTGAAGCTGGAAGTGGGGGCTGAAGCGTTTCCAGATTGGTTCCATGGAAAAGTCAGTCAACCTTAGAGAGAAATGACCCCACCCCACAGACACCCTAAGAGCTTCAGGAAAACCCAATCTAGTGTTTCCTGCATTATGATGCCTTAATTGACTTTTGCACATGACACCTTTTAATTAGGTTGCTTTTATTTATTTTTATTAAAACAAATATGTGATTTATTTCAATTTTTAGTGTCCCTTTAAATGAATACTAGCTCTGATAGCCTCACCCTTTCTGTCTCCAGGAATCTCTCAGCAGCTTTTTCACAGCCCAGGGAACCTGGGGCTCTGGTTCTTACTGTCTTCCATGTCACTTAGAACACGGCCCCTTAGTAAGGTGATTATCACTAAGTCAGACTCACTCTCATCGGCCACTGGAGTCCAGCCAAGAATTTGTGCAAAACTATAATGTTCCTTTTTGGTTTTTGTCAATTTTTAACTTTTTTTGTTATTTCTGTTAGAATTGGTATATCTGGTATTTACCAGTTGAAGTGCGGTCAAGACTCAAAACTATGGGAAGGGTTGGAGAAGCACTGTATTGATGGACAGACTGTATGTCCTCAGTTTGTCACTTGTAAAATAATGGAGTTACATTTTCATGGAGAACATTCTTTCTCTCCTGTGTTTTGGTGCATGCAGTGACCAGCCAGTGGTCTCTCTTGCTTCTGAAATCTGCATCTCCAAAGGGCAACCCAACCTAAAACCAAAACAGACATCTTTGTTCCTATAGCTCCCTCTGCTGGTCACCTAGAGACAGTGCCTTGGTTCTTACTGCTGTGCCATCAACCTTCCTGTCTTCATGGGGCCCAACCACGAAGGATTAAAAATACTAAATATGTGTGTGGTGGTGCACACGTGTGGTCCTGACACTAGGGAGGTTGAGGAAGACAGATAGCCACTAAAAGCTAGACTGGGCTACAGAATTAGAATGTCTCAAAATACAAAACAATGTCCTGGTGTGGTGGCCCATGCCTTTAATAGCAGCGCTCAAGTGGAAGTTCAAGGCCAGCCTGGTCTTTGTAACAAGTTCCAGGCCAGCTAGAGATGCACAGTGGACTCTATCTAAAGATACATTGTTTTTTAAAGAAGTCTATACTGAATTCGTAAGTGTTGTACATGGTGCACATGCTATACAGCTCTCGTAGGTAACCCAGAGGTGACTTGAAGTATGTAGGCAGATAATACAGGTCCTATTCAAGTATCACACCATCTCATGGAAGGTACTGGCACATCTTTGCATTTTGTACCTAAGGAAGTCCTGAAACCTGCCCCCAGAGAATGGCAGTGGGCAGCACGGGCAGCGTGGCTGAGGTACTGCTCTGGAAGGCCTTCACATGGTGTTTAAGGCCTTCAAATGGTTTTCCCCACAGCTGTCTTGGAGCAGGAGAGAGGAATTCTGAATGAGTGCTTCCCCTCTGGCTGGCCAGGCAATTGCCAGCAGCTGGCCTGGTGTGTTAAGAGCCGTGTGGACTGCAGTACTTTCCTACTCTTGGTGACGCATGACTCGCAGCTGGGCTAGAAAGAACAGATTAGATTGCTGCATTTTCTCATGCATACCAGTGTTTGTTGTTGGAGAAGCGGAGTAAGAGCCCAGGCTTGGGCCCACACACACCTAGACCAGAGATACTGTGACCGGTGACCCTGCTTGCCTCTCAGTGCTCTGGAAGGGTAAATTGAGGAATGGGTGGAAGATATGTAGTCATGTGTCAAGGATCAGTCTGTGAACATAGGACTTAACCTTGGTCGAGGTTTATTTTTATATCTTTGATCTCAATGTGGGACCAGTTGTTCTGAGGCCCTGCTTATATTTTTGCTGGTGATGGGCTAAGGGACCCAGATCACTTACGGCAAGAAGCTGGACTGTATGTGACTTCCCCTTGATTGCTGTCAGTACCCATGCACACTGGGCTTCCGAGACACCTGTGCCACTACTGTGGCCATAGGCAGTAAGGCTGGTTAGGTGGTAGGAGAGGGTACCCAGGGTTTCCTTTCTACTGGCTAGGGAAGGGGGTTTTAGAGGCCAGAGGTTGTTAAGTTGCGAGAAGGAGCTGAAGAGCCATTCACCCTTACGGATACTAGGCCTTCAGAGGTCATTGCTGGGAGAGTTCCTGAGCTCAGTATATCTTGTAAGGCAAGGATGAGTGCTATGCCTATTCTTAGTGGGGAAACATGGGTGATTGCCGGGGGAGGGGTCACTCAGTGTTCTTTAGGTCAGGTCAGCTCTACCCCCAAAGGCTTGCAAATAGAAGGAGAAGCAGGGTTTGGAAAATTGCCAAGTTAAAGTGGGTGCATGATGGAGACAGGTAGAGCGGAGCTGAGCTGCAGGCCCAGAGACGCCTCTGTGACACAGAACTGTATTCATCTGTGGGTGGAGCAGCTGCAGGATTGTCGGGGCCCCAGGCTAAATAAAATGAGAGCTAAGTGGGGTCTCAGTGGCCTGTGCTTCCCGAATTAGACACAGACTTTAAGAAGTTATGGTTTCTAATTGTTTTTTCCCTTCCTGTTTTGCTTGAAGGGATGTTTAGACCTTTATAAAGGGCCTCTTTCCTTAGTTGGTGTAAATGATATGTTGATGCACTTGTCCAGCAAGACAGATGTTCACTGGTGGGCTGTCTCTGAGGAACCTCTGTTGGGGATGGTATTGTCACTGAATGTCCCAAATCAATATTGGGTTTATGTTTGTTTGTTATTGTTATTGTTATCTATATATTTATTTATTTGAGCCACACCAGGAAGGAAGTGAGCCCAAAGGATAGGTTTATGAATCTGTTTTCATGCTGGCCTTGAAGTCAGTCCTCCCAAATGTCAGGGCAGGGGCGGGCCTCCTTGCCCCCACTATTCTGTAGCTTGAGCCTGTTATTTTGGGTGAACTATTTTCAGAATTCCAGTTTCTGGGAGGAATGATATCTGCACTGGCTCTGATGGGTTTTGCCTTGCAAGGGTCTCCAGAACAGTAGAAAGCAACTGGCTGTGGGACAGGTTTGAGTCACGTAGCTCTAGAGTCATGGGAAGCAGTTGCTAACAAGCTCACTGTCCTTGTCTGTTGCAGATGCCATAAGTTCCACCAACCCACGGGTCATCGACGATGCCAGAGCACGGAAACTCTCCAACGACCTGAAGCGGTGCACATACTATGAGACGTGTGCCACCTATGGGCTCAACGTGGAGCGGGTCTTCCAGGACGGTAAATGCCTAGCTTATGACTGCCAGGGCTTTGTGACACACGGATCCCACCCTGCAGTATGTGGGCGTTAGTGTTGGAGTGTGCGGCAGCTTCTAGTTCTACCTTCATTCCTGTGCTCAGAGGAGGAAGGGGCACTATCGAGCAGTCCTGCATGGCACGTGTGTGTCACTGTGCTCCTCAAAGCTCCGTCAACTCCACTGTATGCAGATTCATGGCTGTAACTGCTCCTTCTCAATCTGGCTCTGTCTTCAGGATGAAAGACTTAAATATTTGACATCTGTTCCTGGGGGAAATTTAAACTGAAAGAGGAAACTTTGAACCCCAGAAAATAAAGTTATAACTTGGGACTAAGAGAGTGTGGGCGAACCTGAGGAACTGTTTTACTGGTTTATTTTTGACTGCCCACCTCTAGAGACAGTGCAGTTCAGGGGGCGGGAACATACTCATGTTAGTGATGGTGATGCCAGCTGTAAGTTATAAGATAAACCCCAGTAAGACAGGACAGAAGGAAGGGATGGCCTCTAGCCTCGGGGACTAGAAGTTCTGCAGAAACAGCAGCTTAAAGTTGAGGTCTTAGGAGGAAACTCCCCTGGAAAGTTCCTGTTTCTGATGGCAGTTGGGGGAAGTCAGTCCGAAGTCCTATGTTCTAAATCTACACATGACAAGCCACTTCTGGCCCCTTGCTTCTGTGTCGGAGATTGGCAAGGAACAGAGTAATACAGGCCTGGGATCCTTAGAGAAGGGTAAAGGTCAAAAGCCTTGCTGGTCATAGACTGACCGAACAAAACTTACCAGCGATGCAGTCCGGGAACAGGGGCTGAGAGTGTAGCTTAGTCAGCAGAATATCTGTGTAACATGCATAAAGTCCGAAGTTCAACCCCCACCAATATGTAAACCAGGTATGGTGGCATATGATTGTAACCTCGGCATTTGGAGGTAGAGTCAGGAGGATCCGGAATTGAGCTACATTTTAGGTTTGAGGCTAGCCTAGGCTGCATGAGACCCAGTCAGAAAACAGAAACTGTAATCTTGGGACTGTTTGACTAAGTAGTCTGGGGTAGCCCACGAACTCTCCAGCTGGGATTCCTTGGCTGTATTCTGCCCCGTCCTGTGGCAGCCAGGATCTTCCAGAACTTTGCCATCTCTTTCCTCCTCCTCTGCCTCACAGATAGTCACCGGCTTTCTGGCACTTGGTCCTGGTCTGTTCTTCTGTCTCACTCTGCTTTTCATCCTTCCCGGTAACAAATCCAAGGAAGCCGCATGACGTCGTCTCTGGGTTCTGTCTTCCCTTCCCCATTCCCATGCATTCAGGGTTCCTTAGGCACCTCTGCCTGCAGCACATAGTTTGCAGCCGCCCTGCTGTCAGCCTCAATGGCTGCTCCCCAGGTAACCAAGGAGCTGTAAAGATTAAGCAAGGAAACACTGAGGTCTTTCCAGGGCATGCATCTGACTCACAGCCAAGTCTACATTCACTGTTAAATGGCCCAGGCACCTGTGCGAGCTGATCAAGTTGGCTGAAAGATTGGAAAGCCCCGACAGGGTCATAGGCAGACCTGGCTGACTACCTGCATCTATAGCTAGACTTCTCTAATACAGCCATCTGCTTAGAGACTGTAGAGGGCTCAGAGGAGTTCCAGCAGAGACGCCATGCCTAAGACAAGTGCCTCTAGTCCTCAGGGAATGGTTGTTCCTCATGTGGGCTACCAGAGCACGCTTGTATGCATTCACTCTCTTCCACGACTTCTTGTTTCTTACACTTATCCTGTTCAATGCTCATGAGTTTTCCATAATGGCAGGAACTAGTTCTACACACATAACCTTGCAGATTGATAATGGGGGCATAAGGGCCATGGCACTAAACCGGCAAAGACCAGGGAAACATTCCAGTTCACTCCTGATGCAGCAGTATATTCCTATACAGTGTTTCAGGCAATAGATAGCTTTTCCCATAGGTCTGGATGCTCAGAACCCAAGTTCAAGGGCCTGGTGAGGGCCTGCTGCCCTGTTTGCAGTGTCTTCATGAAGGCGAGGAAGGGTAAGAGTTCGAGGTAGGAGTTTGGTCAACATAGATGCTCAGTCCCCAGCACACAGCAGAAAGTTTGGGGTCACACCTGACACCCATTTGTGGGACAGAGGCATCTCGTTGTCCTCTCCAGGAAGGGAAGATGCTCATTCCCAATGCCAGGACTAAAATGCTCCAGTAATGTCGATGTGGACCCACTCCCTGTCCTCTCACTGAGGTCACACAGTGTGTTTTGGGGTCTGTTTCCACAGGCTGCAGACTTCCATTCATTGTACTTATTTTAGAACAAACACCATAAGCGTTTGGCTTTTAGAGTGTCAAAAGGAAGTAATGCCCATGGCACCAGAACACCCAAATGTGGCAGATTTTTGTTTGTTTGTAAAGTGTTTTCATTTATATGAGAAGTTTTTTAAAATTAGATTGAGGTTCTATCCCTGCACATATGTAGTGTTTAGCGGTAGATGTTTTCTCTTAAACCAGAAGCTCCTTTCACTAGAGCACAAGTGTATGTAAGTAGTTGCCAAGGGTTTGGGAAAAAAAAACAAAGCAACCCAAACATGATCTTTAAACTTACAGAGACTGAGGAGTGCAGTCTCTGCACCAAGAGGCTGAGGCAGGGAGGTCACGAGTTGGGAGCCAACCTGGACTACTTGGCAGCGTCCTGTCTCAAGGAAAGAGAAAGAAAACGCGATTGAGAGCGAGGAATGTGACGCAGTGGTAAAACACTTGGGGAGTGAGTGTGAGGCCCACAGTTCAGTTCCCAGTACCACAGAGAAATAGATATACAAGTGCACCTGAGGCTCGGGAAAAAAATGATTGAAAGGACATAGCCTGGATTGCCTCTGCCTTCTGGGGAGCCCAGAGCTTTAAACCTTAACCAGACTCTGGGCCATTTTGTCATTAAAACCCAGCAAGCCAGGTCCTCAGACTTGAGAGTGCATTGGCGTTCCCACTGGTTGGCTGGCCAGCTCTAAGAGAATTCTTCATGTGTCAGTGTGGCCTCTTGGTGTCCCCAAACGGGTGAATTGTAACATGGGAAGAGAAGCAGAGTTCTGTCTGCTTGCCTTTGAGCCTGTGGCCTGTGCGTGGCACTGCGGACATTCTGTAGCCTGGGTTCTGGAGGTGTGTAGCCCAGCTGTGTTGCTCATTGCTCACCTAGGCTCGGCGTCTGTACTAGGTGTACTAGGCTGGAGGTGGCAGCATGTGCAGTATAAGGGTTCCATCCATTAGGAGGTTTGGGTCCACCAGGTTTGGGAGGGTGGTCGTTTCCTTGAAATGTAAGCTGCTGTTTGCCTACATGGGGGAAGTAGGGATGGGTATGATGGTCCAGGGTGTTCTCTGCCCTCTCCCCATTTAAAGCAGTCATTCTGTGATAGCATTAAATCCTTTGAACAGTCTGTGTATTTGTTCTCTTAGGGCTTAAATGGATATGTGAAAATAATGAGTTGGAGAAAAATTAGTTTCTTTCTTCCGATAATGATTTTTCTGTTGCTGTTTTCTTGTTTTAAACAAGTTTTGCTATTATTAATATTGAATTTTAAAAATTACTGTGTGGAGGGGCGGGAGAGGAGAGGTTTAAGACAGTGCCTTTTCCTTTGTGGCCCTGAGTGGCCTTGATCTTACTGTGTGGCCAAGAATGACCATGAACTATGTTCTTCCTGCCTCTACCTCCCAAGTGCTAGGATTACAGATCTTTTTTTAGTCGTTGTTCTGTTGCTGTGAAGAGACACCATGGTCACTTAAACTCTTACAAAGGAAAACATTTAAATTGGGACTGACTTACTGGTTCAGAGGTTTAATTAATTAGTTCATTGTCATGGCTGGAAGCATGACAACACTTGGGCAGACATGGTGCTGGAGGAGTAGTTGAGAGTTCTACATCTTGATCGTCAGGCAGCAGGAAGAGAGACACTGGGACTGGCCTGAGCATTTGAAAGCCCAGAGCCCACTCCAATGATACATTTCTTCCACTAACCAAACCTGCTTTAACAGGCTACATCTCCTAATCCCTGTCAAGTAGTGCCACTCACTAATGACCAAGCATTCAAATACGTGAGCCTATGGGGGCCGTTCTTATTCAAACCACCACAGATCTCATGTGGGAGTTCTTTCCGTCAAATGAAATGATGCACTTCCACTGTAGTGCAGGCAAATGAGAGAACCCCTTGTCAGAAGATTCCGAAAACCCACGGTCGCGTCCCTGGCCCTCACTTGCCAGAGCTTCCTTTGTGGGCTGATGTAGTGAATGGAGCGGCGGGCTGGCCTGATTTTCGTCCCACACAGCTAGCTTATACCCCGAAATAACAACACACAAATTGTATTCATTT
>LOJH01004518.1:19613-36160 GCA_001685095.1 Ellobius talpinus | reverse complement strand
ATAGATCCATATCTATCACCATGCACAAAACTCAAGCCCAAATGGATCAAAGACAACTTACATTTTTAGTCCATAAATTTTAGCCTTATTTCCCCTCCCTTGTCAAGGACTCGCCAGAGGCAAACTGTCCCTTTTCTCATTCTCGACCTGGAAGGTCTGTGCTGGATTCCCATTGTCCATCACTGACAACTCAGACCGGCAAGAGACGGCAGGAATGTCTGAAGTAAAGAGCCTAACACAGCAGCCCAGGGCCGGCCTGCCACCCAGCAAACAGTACAAAGCTTGACCTGCGTAGGTAGCCACAACACCACAAAAGCAGGCAGACCCCACGGATACCAATCACCAAGGAACATGTAAGTACTGGGCAAAAGTCTTTGTGCTCAAGATAGAAGTTCTAGAAGTTCAAAGGCTCTCAGGACAGCTGGTATTTTGATCGTCTTTGGAAGTGGGAAGGGAAACTCTCCAGGGAAGTCCTTGGGTTAGCCACCTCTGTCATTGCCCTTGGACAAATGGCGACAGAAAGATCTGGTGCTGGGAAACAGCTACAGGCGAGCTTGTAGCCTGCATTCGCCACTCACCAGGTGGAGGCGCTGGGTCAGGAATCTTAACTTCTGAGTTTCAGTTACTCATCTGAAAAGGACACCAAGGGCTTCATGGCCGCCGTAAAGGAGAACCAGGTGCACAGCGGAGGTCAGCGGCAGGTGGCTGTGCTGACAGACAGGTGTTGTGACACATTTGCTCCCCTGTCAACCACACTTAGGGGCCACCAGCTCTTGTCTATTGATGATCTGTGCCCCAAGTCAGAGTCAGCTTCCACTTGGTTGGGCAGGGAGCTGTTGGCACGTGCCCATCCATCATGGAGCTCTGAAGCTGTACCATCCATCTGTGAACCCCAGCCTGTCTGAGGTTCTCTGTCACAGATTCCTCAAATGATCAGCTTAGGGGGAAAAAGGTCACTGTGGCTCACAGCCTGTGACCCTCTGTCAACAGGGTCGTGTAGGCCACCATGACTTTCGAGACTGTGGTGAGGCAGGTGGCCTTTGCAGAGACAGGAGATTTCTGATAACGCATGTACCGAGAGGAAGGTTCTGAGGAGAGGCAATTGCACAATGGAAGGTCTGTACAGCACAACTACTGCTATTGTTGCAGGGTCGTGGATGCTGGCGTAACAACCAAGACCACGCACTGAGTGGCCCAGTACAGACGGCTACCTCACAATCCTGCTGTTTAAAATCTGTACCTTTTGAGTTCATGCCATGTCCCAATGGCAGAACTCATAGCCCTGCCCCCCTCCCTTCAGCTCTTACATCCTATCTCCCTCCTCTTCAGGCATGTTTCCTGAACGTTGGCAGAGCCCATGATCCAATGGGTGACTCCACTTCCATGAGCATATGGCAGGACTAAATGGACTTACGGGGTTAGTTTTTTAAAAAGAGACAGGGAGCGGGGAGTTTGGAGGGAGTTGTATTTCAGAGGACATAGATATGAGTTGGAGGGGGTAAAAGGATAAGGCTATATTTCATTACATACATGTATGACATCCTCAAACAATAAAGTCTAAAAATTAATAAATAAAATGCCCCTAATAAAAAGGAGGCTCTTTACCTTGGAAAAGTTTAGTTTCTGTTTGTGAGGATCTCTGTTATTATTCCCAGCAGATGGCGAACAACACAGGTACCAGACTCTCCCAGACTCAGCAGCATCCGAGGACATTCCAGAATGTACCAGGAGCTTCTTCTCAATCTTCCCAACAGGCTCTAAGACTTTTATTGTTTTTGTTTTTCAGACAAGGGAATTAAGACAAAAATTATTACTTACTGGTTGAAAGTTACCCAGTCAAAAAAAGGCCTACATGGAACTGTCCCACTCCAGTCCCTCCAGTGGCGCCAGGTGCTGTCCTTCAGCCTTCTCTCGTAGTCTGTGCTGAGAACCTGGGTATCCCTGTCTCTAAGGTAGGCAGCAAGGCCGCAGGCACCCACAGTTCGAGCCCTACTTGGAGGAAGGGAGCCTCGGAGTCCATTAGTGATGAGTGATGTCTCCTTCACTCTGACATGCAAGGTACAGCACCGTCAGGGGAAATTTTCCTGATGCACAGTGCACGGGAAAGGGAAAATCCCGCAGCCCAAAGAAGAGAAGGAGAAGGCAAGGCGTGAGGCTCGGCTTGACAAGCAGGTAGAAATAAGTAAAATGGATATAAGCATATTTTAGAAAATACAGAGAAGCCAAAGGTTGAGAAATATTGCTTTCCCAGAGCATGTGGCATACAGTCCGGTTGTCCTTTGTGACACATTCCAAGACCTCCCCGGATGTCTGAAGCCATGGAGAAAACTAATGCTGGCATATACTATATTTTTCTATACTGGTTAAGCATACCTATGATAAAGTTTAATGTATGTTTTACACTCTAAGAAATTAATAACACAATAAAATATAACAATTAGAATAACATACCCTACTAACCATGATTTAAAAGTTGCAAATTATTTCATCGTGAAACTCTCCACTTACTATTTCGGGGCCACAGCTGACCATGGATAACTGAAACCTTGGCAGTGGGAACAGTCCTAGTTACCATCACATCCTGTGGGTAAAATAAATGCCTGACAGACAGGGAGAAAAGATTGGTTTTAGTTCCTGGTTTCTGGGGGTGTTTGGTGGTGGGGAAGAAGTGGCAGTGGACAAGGTACAGAGGCACATTCTCATGAGAGCAATAGAAAGAAGAAAAGGTAGGCCTGAGTCTTCAGAGGTTAACCCTGAATTCCCTGTCTCTGCCAGGCTTGCCCTACCTCTTAAAGCTCCAGTCTTCCAAGTGGAGCTGGAATGTAGTGTTCAAACCATGGGCCTGTGGGGATGTTTCTAATTCAAGTTCTAACACACTGTAATGCAAAGGACTAGACCAAGACACCCAGTACCATCTTCACTCCAAACCAGGGAATCTTACTTGTGAAATAAAAACTACATAATTTACTATACTTTGACACCTAGGACTCTGCACACAAAGGGAAAAAGAGCTTCCCTTTGTCTTTCTAAGGTTGGAATCTGGGTATAAGCTAAATAGACAAAGACAAGCTAACAAGGGGAAACTGTGTTAATTGGGTGTCTATACACCAGAATTCCACAAAAGACAGGACGAAGGGTCAGATGATGGAAGCTTCTAGGGCATCCTGAGCTTGAGAAAGGAGGAGGATTTGGGATGGCTATGGGGTAAAGAAACCTATTATGGGAGGGGAGGGAAGTTCTGTAGTGTGAAGGTTGTCATGTCGTCGGTGATGAGGCCACCGCAGTGGACTTCCTCCTACCGTAGATTTCCTTCATGACCTGTTTCCCTTCACAGACAACCAGCTTTTCAGAGCCACAGTTGTGTCTGCAGTGAAAATGACAGGCTCTAAATATCCCATGCAATTTGCTCTAGGGTGTCAGGGTCTTGTCTCCTCCAGTCATATTTTGGGGTAGCATTTTCTGAATCCACCATCTCTGTGGACCATTACACAGCCCCACTTTGCTGGACCTGCATCTGTTCACCTGACCTCCAACCTGCATGAGTGACTCAAGACAGTGGTATTTCCCCCCCAAACCCGTTCTTTTTCGCAAAAGTAAAGCCCTTTGCTGTGGCTCCCCAGTAGTTACCCCTTCCTGGGTGAGACCCTCATACTTTGGCTATTCCCAGACCTGGCTAGACCTGGTTGTGTGTTCTGTTCTGGTTCGTTTTGTTTTGATTCCCACCACACTGTGACACTATGTCACAACCCATGCTTTAATAAAAGTTGTGTAGGGAGACAGGACCATGTCCCCCCCATTACCCCACAAATGTCCTGTGTTTGGGGTGTCCCTGGGTTGAATTAATGGATAAAACAAGCCAGAATAGAAACTTCTCCGTCACTGGAAACCCAAAAGCTGTGGTAGCCCACAGGCCACTCAGTTTCCATCTGGAGTCCATTCTGACTTAACAGCCATTTGAATTTAAGCTTGCCTGCTCTGCTTGCTCCAGTATCCTTGAGGGCTGTGAGAAAGTTCTGATTAAGCCCATGGGAAAGAGCATTTTGTCCGTGAGAGAGAACATACTATCTATTAAGACACGGGCTGTTGAATACCAGCCAAAGACACATCCAGTTAAAGAAATAAAAACTATTGGCTGCTAGCAGGACTCATGGGATAGGTAATGAGGCTACTTGCTTCTTTCTCTCCAGGACAGTCCAGGGAGATGGTTAGCTGATTATGCTGGTCTTTGATCTGCTTTTTGCCTGTATTTAGTATAAATGCTGGCTGAGAAATAAACTCGGGGCTGTGGGCTTGACCGACAGACCTCCCAAATCTATCCTGTGTTTTCTGTCTCAATTTCTCTCAATCCAACATTTCTTTAGCCTCAGGTCCCACTCTAGGTACCCTTCCTGACTTTGTTGGAGCAGGCTCTGACAAAAAGCCATCAAGAAGGTAAAATTTCTTACCATGTAGAACAGATTTGTGCTTTAGAGGTTAAGTCTTTTTTATTTTTAAACGTAATTGTTTTAATGTCATCTAGATGAGGGATAGAGCACATTAGCCTGTATTGGGAGGGACCTGGGATCAATCCCTAGCACCAAATACTGCTAGCATTAATATTAATAATAAGCAAAAGTTGACTTTAGCTTGCCGTTTCCCAAGTAGGATGTTTAAGGTTGATGTGAATAGTTCAGTGTGAAACGTCCTGACAGACTCGTGGATTTGAACACTTGAGTGTGAAACGTCCTGACAGACTCGTGGATTTGAACACTTGGTCCCTGGAAAGGTTCAGGCTCAACACTAGAACCCTCAGGAGGATTGTAGAACATTTGGGATGACAGCCTCATCAGCAGACATGGGGCACAGGGGATGGGCCTTGGGTATAACCTGGCCCTGCCTCCAGTTTGCCTGTGTTTCCTATCTGCCCCATGTTGTGACCCACCATCATAGTCCAGACCTCTGCAGCTGCCACGCCTTCTCTTCTCTGCCATCATGGACACTCTCCTCCAGAACTGTGAGCCTAGGTAAACCTTTGCTCCCTTACTTCCTTTCTATCACAGCAGTGAGAAAAGTAAGAGATACAGTGGCTGTACCTTTAACCCAGAGACAATGTATGGCCCTTAGAAAATGTGAAACAAAGCAAGACATTCCAGTAAAGCTATTGCCACCTTCCTACAAGGGTGAAAGCCATGAAATGAAGGGATGTGTGGCCCAGCTTCCCTGGGGCTCTGTGGGTTCTGTGTGGTTCCTCTCCTGTCCTGGGTGGACGGATGTGGGTGGTGCAGAGATGTGGCTGCATATTGAAAACTTACCACGAGATGGCATCACACATTTGCCAAGACAGAAACAGTTCTGTTTTCTTGGCTCAACTCTAATGAAACACATGTGGATTTTTCTTTTAAAAGAAACTTGGAAGTTAACATTTAAAGGTTTTTTATCTACTCATTGTTTGTGTGCATACGTGCATGCATGCATGTTGGCGAACATGTACTGTTGCACTAGCATGGGAGTCAGAAGACAACTTTCTGCTGTTTGTTATCTGCTTCCTGTGGATCTCAGGGATGGAACCCAGGCTGTCAGTTCTGTAGGCAGCACCTTCACTTCCTGAGTCACCTCACTGGACCCACCATTAGAGTGTCTGACACAGTATTTTCCACAGTGTATGATGTCCCAGTGTGTCTGTTTTTTTCAAAGGTGATTCTAGAATAAACAACGTTTAATCCCGAAGCAGACACTTGAGAGTCCTATGAGCCCAGAGCATGAAAACAGCATCACCTGGATCCGCAGACCCAGAGCTGTTCCCTGAACTATGGTGACTGCATTTCCATGGTATTCACTTCCATGAGCAGACTTCACAGAGCAATAGCAGAGAGCTGCGCACAAGTAAAAGCACAAAACCCTCCCCAGAGCAGCACACATGGCCATCAGGATCTGGAAACATCCGGGGCCTCGTCTGCCTTTCTGTGACAATCGAAAGCTAAAGTTTCGGGTAGGTCATGGTAGGTATCACTCCGGATAGTTTGTGTTTTCTCTTCTTTTACCCACAGACGTTTCCTGAGTAGAGATTCTCAGAGCATAAAACACAAAGAAGTAAATCTTTAGCAGCCAGCCAGACTTGGCCTCTTTTGTGAGCTTTGGTTGCTGAGAATGAAGCTCAGCAAATAAGCAGCCAAGCCAGGTTCAAATGCTCCAGGCTCCAGCATGAACTTTGCTCACCCTCCAGGCTATGAAGAGAAACAGCCCATGTTTCCTCTGCAGCTGCTGCTTGTCCAGCAGCGAGAGTCTACAGTCCAGCCTGCAGAACCCTGGGAGAAAGCATACTTAGATCATGCCCTAGCCAGGTCTGGCCACTCCTGTGTTCCCAGCTCTCAGGAAGCAAGGCTCTAAGACTGTGAGAGAAAACCACTGTGGGCTACATAAGGAAACTACCAAAAATCAAACCGAGCAACCAAAGCTGAGGGTGTAGCTCAGTAGCAGAGCAGACATCCATGCTCAAGGTTCTGAGTTCCATCTTGCTACCATGAAAAAAAATCACAATCATTTAATGGTTGATAGGAAAAAGCTTATATGGTGCTCTCGCCCACAGCTATGAGCAATAAAGCCAGAAGACTCAGCAGTCCTGCATTGTGCAACTCCCCAAGGTCAAGAGTTCCTTAAGTAGAAAGTTTTAAGCCTTCCAGGCAATTTTACTATAATACGATGGAGCTCCAGAGGCCAGTGGACAAGGCTGATCTGGAATTACACTAGTATCCTCCTCCAGCCCCATGATGAAAGAACCTGTAGGTACATAGGAAAGTTAGGGAATAGAGGGTGCGCTATTACACTCATAGACCCTTATGTGTGTGTGGAATTCATGGCCAGCCAACATGCTGTTAGATACACAACATCCAGCGTAAGAGATGGCCTTTCTCCTGAGCATTGCTCTCTCTCTGCACTCCCTAAATATCTTCTCTCCTGCCTCATTTGGATCTCAAAGGGAGCCACCAGCCCTCTACAATACAGTTGATGCAAATAACCACTCTGTGCAGGGACCGACTGGCTTCAGAGGTGAGCTACTCAAACAGTCACACAGGGATGTATATAGTAAGAAGGTTCCAGAACCTGGGGTTTAGTTCTTAAAAAGCCTTTTTAATGTGATCTTTGCTTCTGTGTTTTGTCAGGGAAGTCTGTGAGACAGCAGAAAACACACCAGGGTCAGAACATTGGTTTGCCCATGGTCTGGTCCTGGCCACCTTGTCTCTTGGTTCTCAGCCACCTGATTCTCCAGAAGGAGACTGGCATGAGCCTTCTGACGCAGGAAACCCCTGAGAACTGTCCTTTTTGTTGTTTTAAATTTAACTTTGCTTTTTACAGAATTCATAGTCAAGTATCCTTAAGAAATATTCCCCTTGGGGGCATTTGAACAGCTGCTTACATAGTTAGAAATATGGGCCTCAAGGGGCATGAAGGCTACCCTAGGCACAGGTCTTATTCTGGCCTTCAGACAGTTGACATTCAACACATGTGGACAGCTTTTCAGGAGTCTGTTTATCTCTACAAAGCTGAATCTGGGTCTTTGCCCAGATTTTTCTCAAAATCAAGTTCAAAGCTGAGCACTTGAGAGCAGCTGGGTCAGCCCTTGCCGCTGGGTCAATAGGTTATCTGACTGGACAGGCAAAAGGAAAACACAATCTTTTTATTCCCTGCAGTTTCACTTGCTGGATTTTTACAGAAGTGTTTGCACATCTGATAGCCGAGGCTGGCCTAGATACCACAACTCACTGGCGAGCGCTCAGGAACCCCAGCCACAGGGGTCAAAGAATATGAAAAGCAGGTTCTGCCTTCAGCCTCTCTCTTTACCTTGAGCCTAGGACTCGGGGGCCAGGCAGACCCAGCCTTGATCAGGCCCCAGAAATGAGCCATCCGGGGCTGGAAAGCAGGAAGTTACTGTGGTGAGTCTTCTGAGCTGTGCCAAATTTCATGTGCCTTTCCTGGAACCTGGACATAGCTCTCGGAAAGGGCTGACCACAGAGCGGCAGCCGCAGTAGCAGGCAGTCTCTGCCAGCTTTCCTGAAATGTCAGGCCCAGGACATGCCAGGAACATGCAGAGCCTGAGCCGGAATATCCGTTCACCTAACTGACTGCCCCAGTCCTCTCTACATGCACCATTTATATCAGGATACATTTGACGACCAAGAAGCATCCAGAATAAAGCTTTAATTACTGAATCACCAACTTAACCCTGAATACATTCCCTAACCACTGAGGCAATGACCCTGCCTAACACGGGAGATACACGTGAGATGAGTCAGGCACATCCAGACAACTACTCCATGATCTCATGCCTCTGAAACTTGTGGGGAAATGCCCATCTCACACACACAGCAGACAATTCTCGAAAAGACAGACAAGTTCAGCCTGTCATGTCACTGCACATGTGTTCAACCTGTGTCAGAACGTCACACAGGGCTGACCAGACGCTCAATGGACGGCAGACGCTCAGTGGACGGCAGACGCTCAGTGGACGGGGTGCCTACCATCCTGTGCCTGATCCTCTGGGTCCTCAGGGTGAAAGTGGGGAACTAATATCTGCCGGAATGTTCTCTGACCTCCACAAGTCCACTGTGGCATGCTCGTCCACACCCATGTATGCACACACACATATACAATTTAATTAAGTTAATGTGATCAAAAATTCTATTTTAAGTCACACTGCTCTGCATATACTGTGCTTCTGTGTAGACTTTAGGCAGAAATTGAAACACACCTCTGGCCACTGCTCAGTCTTCGGCTCGGCGTGGAGCACACAGCAGGAGCAGCACGAGAGTAGCGTCTTAGTTCAAGGGCTGGTTGCTGTGGCCGTGCTCTCAATGCCGAGCAGGAGCAACACAAACGCAATCTGGAAATGCATCTGCGCAAACTAACAGGGCCTTCTGCAGTCTCCATAAGAGAGTTTCCCAAAGCATAAACTCACAGCCAAAAATTAGACACCACCTCAGGAAACATGATCCCATGAGGAAGAGTGGGTGGAAAGAGAAAATAAGAATCGTATCTAAAAGTTCTTCAACTGGGGTGGGCAAGGTGCTCGGCAGGTAAAGGCATGGTTGACAAACCTGACAGCTGAGTTTACCCTGGAATCCACACAGTGTAAGGAAAGAACCAACTTCCACAAGTTGTCTTCTCGCCCTGACGTGTGCGCCATGACAAGCTCACAACCAGACACATATGTAAATAAATTCTCGCCCTCACGTGTGCACTGTGACAAGCTCACACCCACACACATATGTAAATGAATTCTCACCCTCACGTGTGCACCATGACAAGCTCACATCCACATACGTATGTAAATGAATTCTCACCCTCACTTGTGCACTGTGACAAGCTCACAACCACACATGTATATAAATGAATTCTCACCCTCACTTGTACACCATGACAAACTCACAACCACACATGTATGTAAACGAATTCTCGCCCTCACGTGTGCACCATGACAAGCTCACAACCACACACGTATATAAATGAAAAAAGTTAAAGTACTTCATTTGTTGTAATAATCAAATAAAATATAACTGCTGCAACTAAAGACCTAAGAGAATACAGAAAATTAGACACTGTTAAAGAACTCATTAGTAGAATGGAAGACACTTGTGAGAAAAATGACCTAAAATATTATAGAAGCACAAAATTTAAGAAGGACACAACGGCATGCTGGCACACACCACACACACACACACACACACACACACAAAACTTGACACATAGCCCACAGGTTCAGTGTGCAGCATGGGTCGCGTTCAGAAGAACAATAACAAAGAAGGCAGGTGGAAGCAATACTGGAAAACAAACCTGGGAATTTGGAGAGTTGATATAATTTATTTAGCATGTCTGGAAACTCAAGCAGTATTATCTTACATGTATTTCTTTATAAGCTTTAAAATAATTTTCAAAATATCAAAAACATCTCTAGATGTTTACTTTTCTCTAGAGAGAAAAGGCATCTACAAGTGAATGAAAAACAGTGAACAGTTGACTTCTCAATAGCAAAAGTGGAAACTGGGAAACTGTAAACAAACCTCTGTGATCTGGAGGTTGTGGTACGGGGACCATTAACTTGGACTTGCCTGTCTACAGAAGCCAGTTTTCAAGAATAAAAAACATAAACTAGTGGTATTTTCACGGGAAAGCTGAGGTGATTGCAACTAAGTGAATGTCAAAAACTCTAAAGTCTCTCAGAAGAAAGGAAATGATGGTCATCAGAAGGCATGAGGCAGAGTGGGAACCACAGGGTGCAGGAACAAACACAAACCATGAGGACCTCGCTTCAGTCAGGTGTGAAGTCAGAGCTACTGGACAACAGCGCAGCCTGTGGAATATGAGTGGATGCTGGGTGAAAACACCTCATGGTTCTTTTAATTTAAGAAGAGAATAAAATTCTCAACCAGATTTTGAAGAGTATGCCTGAGAAACACAGGGCAGCTGATAGAAGATAGAAAGCAAGTTCACACAGTACAACAGGGTTTAATGATGAGCAGAGCTAATACATTGACCATACAGAGATACATAAAATGTTGGCAAAATTAGTTTTTCTTAAGGCCAAACAAGTGACTGAAAATCAGGCTCATAGACGTGAACAGAAATGTGAGAGGCTTGGGTGATATGCTGTTATGGCTGCTTTAAATTTGAAGTGTGTTTACGCTTCAATTTGTCTGGAGGCTAGCAGGATGTTCAGAGGGTGAAGGTCCTTGCTGCCATGGCTGCCAAGCTGAGTTCAGTCCCCAGGAGGGAAAGAAAAGACTTTTTCATGTCATCCCCTGTCTTCTAAATGTATTCACTACATGTGAAGTGTGCCCCTCACACGCACACATGGTGGACAAAGACACTTTAAATTGTTTTGTTTGCCATTTCAGAGAAACACACCACAGAAAATCTAGTGGTTTCCAGGAAGCATCATCTGGTCTCACTCCTACTGGTCAAGACAAAGCAATTATGGTTTTTGCATCCTGGACTGCATTCTTCATGGGTGTGTACACTCTCATTGTATGCTTTTTCCAGTGGCTTAGTTCTTGTCATTTGTTTATTTTAAATATTTTAATTTACTTGCATTATTTTATATGTGTGTATTGCCTGCATTTATGAATGTATACCATGTGTGTGCAGTGTCAAATAAGTCAGAAGGAGGCTCCCCAGGAACTGAGATGACAGTTCGTGAGCAATCATGTGGGTGCGGGGAACCAAACCCAGGTCCTCTGCAAGAGCAGCAAGTGCTCCTAAACACTGGGCCATCTCTCTAGCCCCTCATTTCTCTATATTCACCTTTTCGCTATGGAAATGACACTAGACAACAAACAAATCTGAGCAAATTTCTTTCTTCAGTTCAAAACTGGTCCTAAAACAGTGGGGGCATTGCTCCATGTCTTCAATACATTTGCCCCAGCATCTGATAATGAATGTACAGTGCAGGATGGTTCAAGAAGGTTTGCACAAGCAGAACACTCACACACATAAAAGACCTAAGTCTTTTTAAAAGAAATTTCACAAAGATGAGAGCCTTGAAGGTTAACAGGAAGGTGAGAGTGACCAGTCCAGGACAATTGTTTATTGTACCTACAAAAGAAGTTGCCAAAGAGCTTAGCATGGGTCAGTCCACAGTAGTTCTGCCCATGAAGCAAAATGAGAGGGTGAAGACTCAATACGTGGGTGCCTCATGAGCTGACCAACATGTTCAAAGAGTTGTCACTCTGAACTGTTGCCCTCTGTCAATCAGATAGTGATGTGTGATGAATAGTGCTGTCCTTGACAACCGGAGATGCCCAGCTGGGTGGGTAGAGGGAGAAGAAACTTCGAAGCGGTGGGTCTAATCAGCTGCAGCTTTGCAAACCCTGTTACATCTGGGAAGTACGCTCAGCAAACAGATGAAATGCACCAAAAACTGCACACACACACACACACACACACATGCACGCACACACACACACATACACACACACACACATGTACACACACACACACACACCCTGCAGCCAGCACTGGACAACAGAAAGGACCTAGTTCTCCAGGACAACTCCCAACCCAGCATCCCATAACCAATACTTCCAAAGTCAGTCAGATTTGGAATATCTGTTGTATCCACCGGACTTTTCACCAACCAACTGCCACTTTTTCAAGCATCTTGACAACATTTTACTGGAAGAATCCATAACCAGAAGGATGCATAAAATGTTGTCAAGAATTCGTCCAAACACAAAGCAATGATTTTTACACTACATAAATAAATAAATGAATGAATAAATAAATAAATAAATAAATAAATTTATTTCTCGGCAAAGAAAAAAAATGTGCTGACTGAAATGGTTCCTCTTTTAATTAACAAAGATGTGTTTGAGCCTAGTGATGATTATTTAAAATTCATGAATCAAAACCACAATTCCTTTTGGATGAGCCAAACACATTTGCTTATCAGCCAGGCTCAACTTTCCTACATGAAGCTCAACATGGAGCTGAGAACTGCCCGAGCTGTGGGGTCCATGGCAACCCTTAGCAACAAGAAGAGCACTAACAGTCAGATCAACAGCTCAGCTATAGCATCCTTGCCTAGCATGCACAAGGGCTTGCATGCTGTCCATTGAAATAACCACTATAATACACCTGGTCTCTAAAGAAAGGTATCATAATTCAATTGCTCAACACAGCTGTCTGTTTTGTGTTTATGTGACCAAATAAAGAGCAAAATTTTCTGGACTGTGGATGTAGCTCAGTAGTAGAGCATATACTTGGCTGAAGTTTGGAGAGATGGTATGGGGTATGGGGAGGAGGAGTCACCCTCCGAATGATTTTAGTTATACAGCTCATTGATATTTTGCACAAGTGTACACCACCCAGCTTCAGAACTCATTTCATCTTACAAAGCTGACTGCCTGCACCTGTTTAATTGTCAACTGCCCCTTCTCCTCAACAAGTACCATGATAACTTTTCTAAGTCACACGTCGAATAGTGTTCTTCTTTTTGAGCCCAGCATGTTTCTCTGATGTGCTGTCAGGGATCATCCATGCTATAGTATGTGTCAGCTTCCTCCCTTTTAAGGTTGAAAACATTCTTGAATGTTAGCATTCAGTGCAAAGCATCAATCTGCCCCCTGGCCAAGGTCAGAGCCTGCTCTGGGCTGGGGTCAGTCAGCTGTACACCTGGCCTCACAACTGCACTTGGTGTTTAGACTTCATTGAGTTTGCAGAGGGTCCCTGTCATTTCTCACCACCAGTCTCATTTTGGTAGAAGCAGGACTGGCAGAGCAAATGGAGGAGTTGGGGCAGGTATCCCTGAATCCCGCAGTCTTTGAGAATGGCCCAGAACATCACTCACCTCACCACTGACTCCAAGAGCTTCTGTTTGTTTGGATTTTCCTACAATGATTTCTATTACTTGAAAGCTCAAGAAACAGTGTGAAAAGCCTGTCTAGTACAAACTAAGTCCATCCCTAACACACATTAAGGAATCAAGGGAATGTCCATAAGGTGAGTATGTGCTCTCCATGGACCCACATGGAAATAAATCCAGACTTGGCTGAGAGACTAGCACATAGACTGTGACTCCCAGCATCTCCATGCCTTGAGCCTGGGTTTGAGAAGTGGGAGGCAGAGGATAGACCTCAGCTGGCATCTCACGGCTAAGTCACCTGCTTACTCCGTTATCCTTCTCTCTTGTTTGCCTTTTCAGTGGGATATGCACCTCTGTAGAGACTGTTCTGCAATGATCAAAGCCATAAAAGTCCGGAGCAAGGGAGCTTATTAATAGTCTCCACGCCAGGCAGCCTCCTAGGACACAGAGGCAGCAGGGTAGGGAGGGAACAGGACAAATCACAGCAAAATAGTCCAAGCCAGGAGTACCTAACTTGATGGACAGTAACTACCAATATCAACATAAAGTTGAACTCAGTGCTCAGCAGGTGAGCGTGCAAAACATTCCTTTTAAAACTGACAAGATGATGTCTCCACAGATTCATCCTGTGTTACCCTGCATCAGTCACGCTGTCCAGAGCCGCACGACAAGCAAATGAAGTGCAAGACTCAGAAGAAAGACAGTGCAGCTGTCACTACTCACACACATCTTTTCCCATATGCAGAAATGCTAAGACAACCGGAAAAGCAACAGTTAGCAGATTATTGAGCTATTTTTATATAAGATGAGCATTTAAATATCAGCACGTGTCTGACATTAAGAATTAGGAAATGCAATTAAAATGAACATTATACAAGAAAAACTTTAAGTCACCAAAGAATAAAATTTTAAAGTACATATAAACCCCGTGTGTCCAACACAGATAGATTTCAGGGAACACCAAATTGCAGAGAAGGAAGTATGTTTAAGGATTGGGGTGCTTGCTGTCCAAATGGGCTCTTTCAAGCTCATCTGTACAGCAAATGTATTGGAAGTGAAATCACAAATTCTCTCACAAAACATGAAGTTTAGTCTAAAATGTATAGAAAGAATAAGATCCACAATACCCAAGAATAACAAGACAAATAGGATAACAGAATTTTTATCAGTATTATTATTTGTACACCTATAGTTTTTATCTAAATGTGCCATAAACACAGTGGTTCTCAACCTGTGGGTTGTGACCCCTCTAGGGCTCAAACGATCCTTTCACAGGAGTTCACATATCAGATATCATGCTTATCAAATATTTATATCATGATTCATGACAGTAGCAAAAATTACAGTTATAAAAGTAACGTCAAAATAATTTCATGGTTGGGGGTCAGCACACCATGAGGAACTGTATGAAAGGGTCGCAGCAGGAGGAAGGCTGAGAACCACTGAATTAGCACATATTGCCCAACAGAGAAATCCCAGGCTAAACCAGGATGCCTCAATAGACAACAAAGGTAGCACTGAGCTGAGGGAGGTGAGTTGTTTATAAGGTACACGCTGGCTTGCAGTGTGAGAATATAGGAAAATAAACCATCATAAACCCGTTACAAGTATATGATAAAATTGATCGTCAGGGACAAGATGGCATTTCTAAATAATTTTTGTATTAAGGATGGAAAGTGTTTCTTCAACTTAGACTCACACACACACATATATATATAAACTCAGAACCTGGAGTCCCACACACTGTGCCAGTGGACAGAAATGTTGTTAGTACCAGAACTGCTTAAAAAGTAAGAAAGTCAGAAATAACCTAAATACCCACTTCTCAGAGAGGAGATAAATAAATTATGATAGTCTCTACTGAGTTACCATACAGCACCCACTAACCACAGTCACACGTGCTAATGTTTGGAAGGAAGTGTTGAAGAACGCTCATGACACAGCATCGTTTCTGTAAAGTTTGAAATCAAGAAGCTATTCTCAGTGTTATAGCTTGGATCTGGAATGTTCCACAAGCTCTGCATGTTACAGGCTTAGTGTCTGGTCCAGCCTAGAGAGATGGTGGGAACCTTAGGAGGCAGGGCTTGGTAGGAGGTTTGGGGTCACTGGGAATATGGCCTTGCAGGGAATGGGGGGGACCCTGGTCTCTTCCTTTTACTGTTTTTCACACCCTGGCAGTGATGAGAGCTGTTTTGCTCCACAGTGTGTTTCTGTTCCACGCTACTGCCTCACACAGACCCCAAACAGAGCACCAGACATGGACTAAAACTGCCACACCTATGCATCAAAACCCACTTTTCTTCTTTAGAAGCTGACTACCTTGGGTATTTTTTACTGTAACAGAAACCTAACTAACACACTTGTGATTCATAAACACTGAAAAGCTCAAGGGAAAGCAGGAAAACAATTAGTTCACAGTTCAGTTAACTCCAGGAGGAGCTGGTATGGAATGCTGAATGACACCAAACATTAATAATATTCTAGAAGACTTCCCTACCTATCTCACAATTCATTATTTTAAACAAAAGCACAAATTATTAGGCCTCATCTCAAACTGTGTACAATCTAATGCGGTAAATCAGACATTTAAACAATAAGGTAGAATACAGAATGCATGATGCAGATTGCCACAAGGAAAAAGAACCAAGGAAGGCCCAAGAAGGATTCCAAGAAGTGAGGAGAGAGAATGGAGGGTGTCTACTACCCAGAATGAGGGGATGCTGCACAAAACCAGAGTGGAAGGGGGCATTATGCAGAGGGTGGAGGATAATGAATGAGACAGGGCATGGTTATTTCTTAGGGTCTTAGACCACATTCTCTTCCTGGGATCATGGATCACATTCTCTTCCTGGGATCACGGACCACATTCTTCTCCTGAGATCATGGACCACATTCTCCTCCTGAGATCATGGACCACATTCTCCTCCTGGGGTCGTGTACCACATTCTCCTCCTGGGGTCCTGGACCACATTCTCTTCCTGGGATCATGGACCACATTCTCTTCCTGGGATCATGGACCACATTCTCTTCCTGGGATCATGGACCACATTCTCTTCCTGGGATCATGGACCACATTCTCCTCCTGAGATCATGGACCATAGTCTCCTCCTGAGATCATGGACCATAGTCTCCTCCTGGGATCATGGACCACATTCTCCTCCTGGGGTCATGGACCACATTCTCCTCCTGGGGTCATGGACCACATTCTCCTCCT
>LOJH01004518.1:0-19190 GCA_001685095.1 Ellobius talpinus | reverse complement strand
GTGTGGGAGGTCCTTCTGTCTAAGTGTTGCTTTTATTGGTTAATGAATAAAGAACTGCTTTGGCCTATTGCATGGCAGAACTTAGCTAGGAGGGGCAAACTAAACTGAATGCTGGAGGAAGGAAGGCAGAGTATAGCGGAATTTTAACCGGTAAGCCACAGCCTGTGGCAATACAAAGATTAATGGAGATGGGTTAATTTAAGATATGAGTTAGCCAGAAATATGCTTAAGCTGTTGGCCAAACAGTATTGCAAATAATATGGTTTCTGTGTGGTTATGTAGGGCTGAGCAGCTGGGAACAAACAAGCGGCCTCCTACAACAAGGAGCAAGTGTGTACTACAGCATACATGTGGAGGTCAGAGGACAATTTGAACTGGGGATAGAACTCAGGTCACCAGCTTGGTGGCAAGGAACTTTACTTATGGAACCCTGTGCCAGTCTACTTCCTTCTCTTTACCAGACTCCTCTCATAGGCTTTTGGTCTTCAAGACATTTGCTTTGAATGCCTTATAGAAGATAGAATTTCTTGATACCTGAGGTGCAGCAAGAAGGGGACCTCCACGTCCGCTCAGCTACAGTATGTATGACTGTAAAAAAGTTGCTCCATCTCCCTGAGTCTACGTTTCCTCAGCTTGCTAAGCAAGAGGAAGAAGAGAGGCATAAGCAACAGAGTCCAGTCACTAGTTAGCAATTGGTGGCACAGGGGTGGCAGGGCTGCTTCCTGAGGGTCATGTTGGCATGCTTGGAGCAAAGGTGATGGCCTGTGTCCTGTTCACCATTCCTGTGGCACAGAGGCAAGCTGAGACAGCTCGAGGTAGACCCCTGAACTTCTAGCGCCTTCTTTAATGTCTGTAAACACTGAAGTGTCTGCTCATGGTTGGAGCCACTCTCATCCTTAGAATGACTGTCACATGGACTAGATTGCATCTTCAGGAGACATCCTCTTTGAAGTTCACAGCAAGGGTGACATCAGGCAGATACTCCCGGGCAGAGATGAGTATTTTCTAGAGGAAAGCTTTGACCTTTTAGTGGGGGAGGGGTGTTCAGTAGCCTTTCATCACTTCAGCCCAGATGGTCAACACTCACTAGAGTTAGATATGAAACTCTGATTTCAGGAATGATTCATTGAGGCCCAGGATGGCACAGGGGGAATACCCTGTCCACTAGAGACAAACCTTATAGTGGGGGTTGGGCAGTGAATCAGCCATCATCAGCCTGGAGAATGCCTGGGCTGGTTTCTCCTCCCACTCACAGCCAGGGGCTTTTTCTCTGTGTAATAAACAAGAGCAGCAGCAAGAAAGCTGCACCAGCTCAGAGTGTCTAACGAGGTTTCTACTGCTAATTTCCAGTGTTGTATGCTGAATTGCTTTGAATGAATCCCTCGCTGCTTTTAAACAGAATTTCAAACACACAAAGAATTAAGAACTGAGGATATAGGTCAGTGGTGGAGCACACACTCTGCATGCCTGAGTCTCTGGGTTTGATCTCCAACAGCACCACTAACAGCAAAGAAAGTGTGTAACATGTACGGACACAGGCATATACACACATACGTGTGTACATACATGTTTAGGAAGCAAAGAGAATAATTCATCTTCAGCAGCTATGATGTCATGGGCTGTCTCATGACTTTATACCCGCTGACTTCTCCCCAGGCGATTTTGAAGTAAATCCCATGAGGTGCACATGTCTTCAGTCAACTCAGATGACTACTAAAAGTGGATCTCCAATCTAACAGCAATCTAACTCAATAGGCCTAAAGCCCTCTGATACCTGGAGGCCAAACTAGCCTAAACTAGCCTTTCTTCACTTCCACTGTTTTTGTCAGGTATTGTGTTACAATGACACAAAAATGACAGCCGCAAGATACAAACTGTAAAACGACATTTCCTGTAGTAATGGAAATCATGCACCTCATAGCTCCCCTGCCATCCAATCTTTAACACGACTTTGTTACTGCAAAGAAATGAGGGGGGTAGACCACGGCCCCTGAAATGAGGGGGGGTAGACCATACCCCCCTGTCCTCCGGGGAAGACTCACAAAATCCCCTTGCTTTATCTCAGCATTGGGCCTCTTGGAGGGGCTAATGTGGACAGTGGAGCTGCATGTGGAGTCCAGCCAGCAGTGTTAACACTGGTGACACAGAGGTAGTGGTGAGCCATGGCAAGTGCCTCCTGGGAAAAGGCTGTGGCTAAGTAGTGGGAGAGCAGAACACCTGCCTCACACTTACAAGGGCTTGTGTTCTACTTCCAGCACCCCCACCCCCCTACACACAGATACAGACACACATAGACTTACACACACACTCACAGATACAGACTCACACACATAGATTCAGACACACACAAGCATAAACAGAGGCTCAGATATATACACACACAGATACAGCAGATACAGACACACATAGACATAGACTCATACACACAGACACAAAGATATAGACACACACACAGATACAGCAGATACAGGCACTCATAGACACAGACTCACACACACACCCAAACACACACAGATACAGACACACATAGACTTACATACACACTCACAGATACAGACACACACACAGATACAGACACACATAGATACAGACACACACAAACATACACAGAGACACTCAGATACACACACACACACACACCACCACCACCACCACCACCACCACACCAGTGTTAAATTTTGAAAGGTAAGAACCTAGCTTGTTGTGTGACTCAACTCTAAGGAGAACAATGATCACTAGCGGTAGTAGCAGATTACAGAGCTCCTTTCAGGAGCTAGGCAGCATAGGGGAACACAATCCACATAGGCTGATGAAGGAAGGGATATTAGGAAAGTACTCAAATAATCCAGAAAAGTACAAAGAGAAAATGGAAAGTTTTCATGCTATGGGAACAAGAAAGAAATAAGCTAAACTTCGAGCCTAAAACGCCATTCTTGCCCAAGACTTTGGAAGGAATTGACGTGAGGCTAGATCTGGGGCTTCTTTGATCTGCAGTCATGCGTCATATGTTGGGGCACAGTGGTACAATGTTCCCATGGGCTCACCTGCACCACCATGACGTGTTCTTGTTGGTGGCCCATCCTGTCAGTAGGAGGCCGTGCAAGCCTTAGTGCAGCCACTGTGAGAGACTGCCCGTCACTCTGGGAGTGAGGTCCTTCCTACATCAAAACCACTTCCTAAGTACAAGAAATGAGCTGGTTTTCTCCTCAGGTGAATCACACTGTACACACAGTCCCCCACCCCCTGTAAACTTTAACCCAGGAAAGAAGAGATGATTGAAGTTCTAGCAAATCTGAAGTTCTACCATACCCGACTAGAGTTGCTTAACTAAGATGTCCGTCCCACCTGCTGGGCCTCTTCACATTCTGTCATAGTCAAGCAACACCCAGGCTAGAGCATGTGTTACACTTGTATATCTTGGCAAAAAAAGGGGGGACAATGAAACTGTGTGCAGGCTGCGCATCTTTGGAAAGATTTGGGGGCATATTCTACAGACTGCTTTGAGTGCTATTGAGGCTGAAGAACTTGAGGTCACCTCAGAAGAAAACCGTCAGCCTTTCATGAGTACTAGCTCAGAGAAGTAAAAGTAGGGCATCAGAAAAATCACAAGAACGGTGGTTTTGACTACACAGGCCATGGTTGATAAGGCCACCCGCTGTTTTTCTATTTCCTGTCCCCAAGACAGTTAGTTCATAATGTGTTTGAAAACAATAATGTGCATGATTTTTTCTTTTCCTTTTTTCATCTTCATTTTTATGATTATATTTTGATGGCTTGAAAATTTAGGCAAAGGGGTAAACCCCAAATATGTTTGGCTACCTAAGAAAATGCATCAATTAATAAATAACAATTTCAGTAAATGTGTGCAAATAATCAACTTATTAGAATATACCAAATAACTCACAGCACCACAAAGCATTGGCCAAAAGAGTCTGGGCAGCCGGACAGAGGAGAGGTGGCAAATGAGAGGAAGCTGTCCCTAGCTGGACTGTGTTAGCAGAAGTGCTTAGCTCCTGCTCTGACTGCCTGGTGTCTGCTAATTGACACTAGCCTGCATCTCTAACTGCCCCAAGTTTCTCCTTCATCCCCAAAATGGACAGTTCTTGATGAGAACATTCAGTCAGCCTAGATTTGGTCAACGGTTCGCACTCTTGATTCCAGAGAAACTGCCGAGTTTCCCTGAAAATCCTTTCCCTATTTTGGCCTCCAGAGGCTAGGACAGAGCCCACAGAAATGGGCATTCCCCAACACCAGAAAGGAAACTCCAAAGGAAAAGGGAGGGGCAGGTGCATAGGCTAAATGTCCACAAAGTAAGCAGTGTCTACAACCTGGGCAACTGTACCAGGTCTGTGTGCAGGTCTGTGTGCAGGTCTGTGTGCAAAGCACTTCATTCTATTTTCTCCTATTTAATCTTTTGAATTGTCACTTGACCTTGAAAGACACTGAAGTTGTCAACCCTTAGATGGATGCGAATGTATTTCTATGGTGTGGGGTTCAGGATAGAGCACCTGTAGGGTGGTCTTATCTCCCTATGGTAAATCTGTTGGATGCAAGTGTATCTCTGTGGGGTGGGGTTCAGGACAGAGCACCTGTGTGGTGGTCTTATCTCTCCTATGGTAGGTCTGCTTTCCTCATCACGTCTCCCAGTGCCTCTGTTGGCTCACACTCCAGATAAGAATGAGTTTTTCTTTTAGCCTCTCCTTTGACTTCTACACCTTAAAATATGAAGAAGTTAGGGAATTCTGCTTTATGCCAATCACTTCTACCCTTGCTAACTCATTTTTTTGCAGTGGCATTTCATTTGTATTTTAATAAATAATGCTTTCCTGAAGATCAGAGAGTAAACAGTCCCACTAGTCAGCCTTGTGGACCAGGCAGTGGTGACACACACCTTTAATCCCAGTAGCCACACTAGTTGCCATAGAAAATAAGCAGTGAATTTCTTTAATTCCAGCACTAGAGAGGATTATAAAATGGGAGGAGACAGCTCTCAGCCTCAGTCTCATTCTGAGATTCCTGGAGGCAGGATCGCCTGTTCAGACTGAGGTCAAGATAAGAGCCAGTGGCTGGCTGCTTTGCTTTTCTGACCTTCAGATTGGACCCCAATTTCTCTCTGAGTTTTTATTAATCGTGCTTCACATCTTGTAAAAGTATATGTTTGTGTGGGGGTAGCGGTTTAGAGGGGTAGATGTGTGTGTCTATGCGTGTTTATTCATGCACCAGTGTGGATGCCAGAGCTTGACAGTCTTCCTCAATTAATTCTCTAGCTTGATTTTAGACAAGGTTTCTCACTAAACCTGGAACTCACTGATTTAAGCATCTTGACTCGCCAGGGCCCCCAGGGCTCCCCCTGCCTCTTCCTCCTGAGTGCAGGATGTGTGCCATTGCACCCAAATTTTCACATGAATGTTGGGGATCCAAGTTCAGATCCTCATGATTGTATGCCAGGAACCTCACAGGCTAGGCGTCTCCCCAGGCTCTGGTATCTCAATTTTTTTACCCCTATGTTCATGATTTAATCACTGGTTGCAACAGTTTCAGACAGTTAAGGTCACAATGTTAGCCGCTTTGGATCCTCACCTGCCCTGCAATGAAGCCTGTGACTCCCATAGCTGTACAGTATTGCCTGTGGCATACCTGCCTCACGCTGTTCACACTCGCAGTTATTGCCTTCCATAAACCCTGCAGAAGCTATTAGATATCCCAGACAGGAACTCCTATGACTTACAGCTCTGTGGACACTTGACGCTTGGTACTATAGCCAAGTTCTCTAGATCACTGTACTGGTCTTGCAGTCTCTGACCAAAGGGGTTTCCATTGAAATCTTGTTACGTTTTACAGAGAAGCCATCCAGGGTAAGCTTTTTACATGTCACTTTCCAAAAGAAAAAAATCTGTCATTAATAACCACCCATTTTCATCCCTCTCTGCAGCTGTGATGTACTCCTGTTAGATCAGTGATTCCCTGTCTTTGATTGTGTCCACAGCCTCTGCTAGTCCTCTCTCCAGTTTCCTTCTGATCTGAATCCTAGTAGTGCTTTCTCCTTCTAGCATATCATCAGTCCACTACTTTACAGCCACGAGATAAAAACAGAAAACATCTATGTGTTGGAGTCAGTCCTGCATTGTTGTTGGCTCGGAGAGGCTGGTGATGGGATGGTGTCATGTGATTTACAGGCCAGGTGTTGGTGCGAAGACATGGGTGTTAGCATGGGAACTTGAGATTGGCAGGGAAGGTGTGGGAGGGTAGTGGTTAGAACACTGTGTTTGTTGTCTGTCCAACCAGATGAACCATGCTCACTGCAGGACCTGGGAAAGCTCCCTCTCAAGTCTTGTTGACACAGTCGCACGCCGCAGTGATTCCCCAAGTGCCCCTGACCAAGGTGCTTGCCCTGCCCTGTGGTCTCTGATGACCAGAGCATTTGTGTCAGGTGACCGAAGTGGCAACAACCACACTCACTTTTTCTTCTCTCTGTTTACAACGGAGTTTTAGCTTTTCCAGCAGTAGAACACTGAACAGTTTGACACAATCTGCACACTTCTCTGCATATGAACTTCCAGTTTTCAAAATCACAAACAAAGGAGTCTTCCAACTAGATAATGAAGCCATGGGGGAGCATGTTTTGGCATTGCAGAGCCTGGCAGACCATTTTATACTCAGAGGTCAGAGTTTAATCTCTCATATACGTTTTTGTTTCTTAGCTAGAAGCAAAAGTATATCCCAAGGCACAACCTTTTCTTAGTCTGTCTGTGCTGCTATCACAAAATGTCATAGGCTGGGCAACTTATTACATATAAAAAACCCATATTTCTAATAGTGTTTGATGCTGAGAAATTCAAGATCAAGATACTGGCACACTTGGTGTCAGGTAGGCCCAGTTCAAGTGGCCAGCTATCTTCTTACTATCACGTGAGAATGTGGCAGAAGAAACAAGGGAATTCTGTGGGGTCTGTATTGTGTAGAGTGAACTGGTCCCATTTGCCAGGATCCTACCCACTTGATGTAAACAGCCCCTGAAGACTTTCCGTCTAATTCCAGTGTTCTTGGGACTTCAGCAGACGGTCTCAATGGGGATGTAAACATTTTGTTCTGAGGAAGTGAAGTTCACTATTTTATGCTTAAGGCAATTTGAGAGGATAGACTGATAAGGACCACAAAGTAAAGGAAATCAGGAGGTAGCTGGGCAGCAGTACAGAGCAGCCAAAGGCTAGGCCAGCTGGTTGCACAGCCATTCTCTGGAGACCTGGTAGCTGTTTTCCCCCAGCCCATCATGGTGCAGGTCTGAAACAAGAAATCACACACACACACACACACACACACACACACACACACACACACCGCTTTCTCACTATGGACCACATTTACAGACAGGTGGAACACAGTCTCCCACACAAAATATTCATTATGGAGGTTGCTTCCTTCCCTCAGGCTCTGCCAACTCAATCCCCATCCACTTCAACACTGAATGTCTCATATCACAGTTAGCCCCTGGCACTCTACTGTGAGTTGTATCTAACTGGGACCCGCTGGGTGGAATGCTGCATCAGCAGGGGACAGACCGGTCCTCTAGTGGATTTCATGCCACCCACCACATGCGCTCTATTCAAATCAAATTCAGTGTGACCACAAGCGGCTTTTCTCATCAATGAATCATGACAGCATCTTCCCAAGACAACCTAGACATAAAGAAGAAAGAAGACACAAGCCTTGAATAAGAGAAAAATCAATGAGAAAATTACATAAATCATCCGAGGGGTGTCTGTCATGTCACAGAAGTTCAACACATAAGTATTCCTTCTTTCTTTGTGCTCCATTGTCTGTACTATATTGATTTGCACTGTTTTATAATATTCCCTTGAAATGTGGTTTTCATGCCTGAAATGACGAACATTTCTAAATGGACATTATAAGAAATAATTCCATGAAGAAACCACTGTTATGGGCATTAGGAAATAACCTGTTCATCACGTCACATCCTCTGCTAATGGTTGCTTATTGGGTTTAATTGGCATGTGAATGTTCACAAAAGCCAGCAGAATAGTGAACTTCACAAATATTTGTGTGATGGAGAAAGCACAGGAACAGAGCTCACAGCCCCACAAGAGAGGTCATGTTACTTATTTCCTGGAACTGCTGAGAATGGAACCCAGGGCCTTGTTCTAGCACTGGCTCTCACCCTGCCCTGTCTCATCCTTGTGTTACCATCACTAATGTGTCTGCAGGGTGAGGTATGTAGATGCTCTAACTGCACAGTATGGTCCCAACAGCCTATACATGGCCGTGTGGGTCACAATGGAACTTGACTTTTCCTGCTTCCTTTCTGGTTTCTATATTATTTGATTCAGGTGAAAGAAACATGCTGTCTTCACTGATCCCCCCCAAACAAGAGTCCTTGCCATCATTCTTTTCCCATGTTGCTTTGCAAGCTTCCCAGGATTGCAGTCACCGCCAGCCCTCACAGCACCGGTGTGGTCCCATCTTCAAGCCCCTTTCTCTTTCCCTACTTTCTGGGGGTGACGGTCTCTGTTTCTTCACATTATATTTCTTTTTCTTTGCTGTATATGTTTGTTCAGTCTATATCCAGGTTACCATTTAGGGATACATGTGCATGTGTATGTGCACATATGTGAAGGCCAGCAGTTGACATCAGGAAGCTCTCTGCATCAATCTTGACCTTATATATTTAGGCAGGGTCTCTCCCCTGCATCCACAGCTTTCCAATTCAGCTAATAAGGATACTCAGCATGTTTTCAGGATTTCCTGACTCTTCTTCCCAAGTACTGGGATTGAGCATGGACCAACGCACCCTCTAGGTTTTGTGTGTTAGGGACCGGAACTCTGGTCCTCAGACATGCACAACAAGCATTTCACCAGCTGAGCCATCGCCCCAGCTCCTCTACAAATCTTTGCTTCACTCTCTTCACCTTTTCTCCTTCCTGTTCTTCGATGCTAAACCCTGGTCATTCTACTTCTTACTGCTGTTTCCTTCCTTCACTTTTTGAGATATTAATTTGCCCACCCAAGCACACATTATGTCCTCAGAACACAAATACAGGGTAGGAAAGGCATAGCCTTTCCTGAAGGGGTTCAATTGAAGGCTACAGACGGGAGGGACTGGGGCTCTCTGAGGATAGCTGTGCCAATCCCTAAGGGACCAAATATCATGGATGTGAGATGAAGGTGCTAGAAGGTGGAAGAGACATTCTAGGCAGAGTGTGAAGGTTGGAAGCAAGAGAACCCCTGTGCTGCGCTGGATGCTATGAACACTGGAGTGAAGAGGGCACACAGGAGAGAGAGTGCAGAGGACAGAGGCAAGGTGACTGTGGGCCTTGGCAGCAGGGTTATGAAACATGAGCTCATGCTAGAAGAACGTGGAACCCCTGCATTTAAGGAAAGGAGTGATGCGTTTAGAAGGATCTTGCTGGTAGGGCTTGCAGAAGAAGGGAGGAAGGGGAAGGCCATGCAATGTGAACTGCAGAGAGAGCATAGTACTCTAGGGATAATGCACCAAGTTAGGGCCTACACTGGTATATGAGGCAGAGTCTTCCAAATGGCAGAACCAATAGAAGGTATTTAGCTGTAAGTGGGATTAATTAGATTACTTCTACCGTCAGAGGCTGAATATGCCTGCCTTGGTCTTCTGAAGGCTGGAGAGCTGAAAACTCAGTAGCTACTCCACCCAAGAGACTTAAGACAAGAGGGTTCAGGGGGCAGCCCCAGCTGGAGGAGGAAAGGTTGCGTGCTCCGTGGAGAGTCACTGAAGCCAAGTTCTCATCAAAGGAGGAAGAAGGCAGAATCTGACTGCCATGGACAACAGCAGTAAAGTATGCCCTCCCCACAAAGAAGCTAGCCTTGTGGGTGTCAGTTCCCCCTCTTCTACTTCACGGGTCCCTCCTGATCCCCCTTGGATGGTGCCCTTATTTTCATGACAGTCTTTCCACTTACTTTGCTGACCATGTAAGGTTTTCTTTAGAAGCTTATCACAGACTTATCCAGACTATGTTTGCTAATTTGTTAGGTGCCTCTCAACCCAGACTGACCATTGTAAATGACACTGAGGACTTGGGCAGTAGCATCCGTGGCAAGAAGGTGCCAAGCAAAGTAGGAGGGGACAGTCTATAACAGGAGAGTCAAGTTGATAAATCTCCGTATAATGAAATATATCCGGTCAAATCCTAGTCTGTCTCTGCAGTGTACTGTTCCTCTTTTCATGGCACTGGCCCTGCCCCTTCCTTCCTCCCTCTCCTTGGAGAAAAGAAAAGGGCATAGTATTGGGAAGCCAAGTCTGGGCAGCATGTATGGCTGGAGAATTCTGGCATGAGATGTAGCAGGTGGCACAGATGCTAGTGAACCCAAAGCTCTTGCCTCTGTAGCCCACAGTTCTTTGCGATCTGCCGTTAGGTCCCCTGGGTAATCCCAATTGCTCTCTATCAATTCCTCCATCTTTCCTATCCCAAATATTTATTATTATTATTACTGCTTTTATTGACCTACATATTTTCCCCACTCCTATCACAAGTCTTAGTGCTTAATATCCCTCAGACTACTCAGATGTAAATGCATAAATCAGTAACAGGCCTTCAGAATGACAGCCTCCTCCAACAATTTGCTGGCAGCCTTCTCTGCATGGGCCCAGGCTTTAGTGTGCAAACTCCTTTGTCATCCTCTGCAGGACTCTAGAGTCAGCCTGTGTCACATGCTGATCCAATTGCCTGAGTGACTTACTCAGACCCTGGTTACACCCAGTCCGGTTCTACCTCCATGACTCACCTTGTCTCCATCTGTGATCCTTCAGGATCCTCCAAGGTCACCCCACTCTGCCAGAAACGCGTGGCCCTGTGGCTCTGAGCTCCCCAGACCTGACGGTGGGTGCACAGTTCTGTCCTTGGCAGCTTCTCTGGTTTCTCCTTCCTGTTTTGTGAACCCCTGATTACTCCCTTTTCTGTCCTTCCAGCATGGGCAGAGCTTTACTTTTCTCTCATTCCAAAGCCACCACTTCCATCTCTTTTTGCTCTTTGGGCGGTGGTTACCAATCTGCTTCCATGTTGGAACCTTGAACCCAAGCCTCCCTTCAGTTATGACACCGTATCTTCTTACCTGTTCACTAGGGGATGATAGATTTTTACCTTGCAAATCATGATATTTTGAGAGTGAGAGTAAGTGCTGTTAGCACTTACACCAAAATAGCAGATGTAAACCACACCAGTCCCAAGGGGAACTTAGACTGAGCTCACTGTAGGCCTGTGATCTTAGAGTGAGCTCACCGTTTGCAGGCCTGTGGCCAGCCTCCTGAAATGCCAGTTCTCCTTTGTGAGCTCCACTTACGTCTGAGTCTTGCCAGAATGAAGAAGTCATTTAGCTTGCATGTTACATTCATGTGTTTGGGTCACGTGTCCTGCAAGTCCCTGTCTATCTCCTAGACCAGCTAAAGTCCTGCTTTAAAGGACAAACTCCCAGAATGAGTGGTTGAGCCTGTGATGGCATCACAGCCAAGCCCAATGGGATTGTACTCATATACAGCAGCCATCCCCACAACCAAAGTTCTGCCCTGGTGTCTTCAATCTGCTCTTCCCTAGCTGCCGTAACCTTCCACCTTTTGCTCAACATCCTACCCCAGCCTGCCGGCCAGCTCCGAAAATACTCACCAGACCTGCCTCAAAGCCAGGTGAGAATGCTTGGGTCATAAATACCCATATCCCACAGTCTGCTTCTGCAGGGACTCACCACAGAATTGTGTTCTGCTTGGCAAATGCTGGCACTGTGTGTGCTGGCCTGTGTGTACTAATGTGACCACGAGAGATTGACTCCAACTCAAACTAGGCCACTTCAAGAGAGGAGTCCAGACATCCAAGAAAATTGGTTGAAATGAGAGGGCTGTTATGTGCGTAGAAAAAGTACAGCTAGAAATCTGAGTGCTGCCAAGCCCTCTATGCTCATCCTGGAAAAGCAGCCCTCCTAGGGCAAAGGACATAATTCCTGAGGTCGTGATTCAAGCTTTACCGTAACTGTGACCCCACTCTGGACAGGAAACAGAACTTTGCTATGAGAGACACCTGTGTCCCTCCCCCGAGCCATCAGGGTAGCACCTTATTGTTTTCATTCACTTCACGGGTTTAACATTTACGCAGGAGACTGAGCTTGAAACAGGCCCTGGAAGGAAATAAACCACCCTACTTGCTACCGGTGCCTATCAAAGGAATGAAGCTAGGGAAAAGCACCCTTATATCTTACACCCATCATCCCATAAAACCAGACTTCTTTCAAAAATAGGGGATGTGTAAGATATAACACCTATCCCATTTTCCCCAAGCCAGGACTTGAATTTGAAACAGCAGCAACAAAAACAAAACAAGAAGAAGAAAATTGCCTCTGACACAGGGAACTGACGCTGGAGGCGACCTGGGCTGGAGCCATCTCCACTCCTGGAAAAGAACCAACTACCAGTCTCAACTAAGTTGACCAGTCTCTGGCCTGTTTCATGTTCTCCATCAATTCTATCAATTTTAAGATGGTCACAGTGTGGGGAGAGGGAACTAGGCCTCACTCCCTGTGCTGAGTTTTATTTCCTGATTTCTTTTGGAATACAGGGAAACCAAGGCTGCAAATGAGGCCCAAAGTCATTCACACGGTGTGTGTGTGACTCATGGTTCATCATTGTTTATGTGTGAACTTGGAATATGAAAGCCCAGTGGCCCTGAGGTCATCCTTGGCTGGGAGAACCAAGCGGGTCTTGGCAAACACCTTTGTCTGGATCCCTGTGAGGCATCCTGCTTGTACCAGTCTCCTCAGTATGCTGTTATCACAGCATCTGCCAGAACAAGGCTTTGGGTGAGAATACAAGCCCTGGCCCTGGCCAGTCTCTGCTGAGGTCTTCAATCAGCAATGGCCAATGGCTGCACAAGGGAGGATGCTCAGTTTGTTCCATCAAGGCATGTGATTATTGTCTGGCACACCGTGAATCGATGGCGATAACTGATTTCAGCACACTGGGTCTTAAAAACACAAGGTCCAAAACTCTTGGCAGAAATCTGCCTGAGTCTGCCTCCTTATACTTGATCAGAACTATCAGGAGGAGGAAGGCGTAGTTTATGGGGGGACGGAGTTGCAGGGCTATGAGCTCCTGGAGCCTGGTACTGCCCATCAAAGCCAGGGAAACCCAGCCAGGGCTCCCTCTGCTTCAGGCCAGCCACCCTCATGTGTCTGCCTGACTGCCTGCCTGCCTGTAGCATTCTAAGGATGCAATTCCCTTGCGCTCCCCTTGCTGCTGTTACTGTTCTTTTGAGAAGGTCCTGACAGATGTCCTTCCCTATTGCCCCCGCCTACTAGACAAGCCAGCTGCCCTGACACACACCTCCACCCAGTTTCTTCTAACACAACAAACAGCTTCTCCTTTCTGCCTGCTCACTGCCTGTTTCTCCAGTTCTTCCTGGGGTCAGGCTGCAACTCTTGCTCACTAGGTTAGTCACGGGCAAGTCAACTTTCAGCTGAGTTTCACCACATGAGTCCATTTCCTCATCTTCCCTCTGCTCCCACATGTCCCTCACCTCTGACACCATTCTTTCTGACACTTTCAGCTCTATGTCACACAAACTGGCATTCCCTCTGTCAAGGGACAGGCCTCCTTTTCTGAGCTTCCCTGGAGTCTTCCTTTAGGCCTTGTCCCCTGCTCATCCTAGGAGCCATACCTGTCCCCATGCAAACAGCACAGCTGCTGCCATCTGAGATCCACAGAATCTCTGACATGTTCCCATGCTCACCACATCCAGCTAAACCTAGGAAGCCATCCTCCTCCCGCTGTGTGTTATTTGCTGCAAAATTGCTCCACCTACACCTGCACCGGGTTATCCTTGGCTACTTTCTCAACATGCTAAGACTTCTCTCTAGTTTGTCCTTACCCAAAGATCCTGCTTCTCTCGCTCTAACCTCCTCCTTACCCACAGCCTTCCCTACATGCTCTGCTTTCTTCCCAGGGTGGCCCCTGCCTGTGGCTGACAGCTGTCAGCAACCTGCTTCATTTCCCCACTCAGTGTGAAAGCCTGTCATTGCTTGGGCCTGCAGCAGGATAGTTTATAGAAACGTAACTTCCCTTCCCCGAAAACTTCTCCAGGCTTTTTTTTTTAACTCAAAGTAGGCTTACAGGCACTATACTTGAAACAGTTCCTAACTGCCATGCTGAATTCAGATCGTTCCCCTTTTGATAACACACTTAAACTATTAAAATTGTTCTTGATAACTGCAACAAATAAATAAGAAAAGAAAAAAAGACTTAACCACAACAGAAGTGTTGCAATGAAAATACTAACATTTTTGTCTTACTTGTCTACTCTTATTTAAAAACTATAATCATGTGATGGTTGTTGATCTTGCATTTTCATTCCACATTAAAAGTCATTAATTAAGTACTTAACTGGGCATTCACATGTGTGAAGGACTCAGGCCCTGGACATACAGCAGTCCTGGCCACCGTCTCCGGCTCTCCCATGCAGAAATGGGGTAATGGTGACACTGTGAAGAAGTTAGCACCCTTACTCCCCAAACTGCTCTTGTGGGGGTGGTAATAGAAGGTCCAAGCATAATCTGAAAATGTTCTGGGTTCTCTTGTGCAATAGAGGACATTCAAGGCAGAGGGAGAGCTGGGTGAAGCCTCAAGGGGAAGGAAAGACGAAGGGGAGAGAGAGAGAGAGAAGGGGGGACAGAGGGGAGCTTCGAAGTCTGCATCAGAGGGATTGTAAAGGGGAAAAATACAGGTACAGAGTTTATATTCTATCAGAACAGCAAGGGAGATTTCCTTTAAAGCACTCTCAGATTGGCAAGTTAGGCAGCTTTAACAGAGCACGAACAAACCCATTTTATGATTATTCTTCATGATAGGATTTTTATGTTGATAACATAAATCTGTATGTGTATTTTGTAAGTGACTCCAGTATTCTTCTGTTGTTACCAACCCCTCACAACAGGCAATGCTGCAGATAACATGGTAGGCTCTCTGCACCCCAACCAAACATTCAGGACAGTATTTGAGTAGCCTGGCCTCTTCCATGTATTTGCTCTATCATTCTTTTGTTTCAGCCCTAGCTCATATTTCATGTCAGTAATTAAAGTCACAAACTGATATATTTGATAGGGTTTATTGAAGAAGGCATAATAAAGAAACCTTGTGTAACAATACAGGTGAAGGGGCACCGTATTAAGTGAAGCAAGCTTAAAACAGACAAGTTCTGCACTACCTCACTCAGATGTGGAATCTTTAAACACTGGTTTCATGGAAGGAAAGTCTAGAACAATGTTTGCCTGAGGCTGGGTTGGGCTTGAGAGTGTTGAAGAGAGGTTGGCCTTGGACTACAACATTAAAGTCAGCTGGGAGGGAGGACATGGCCCTCTGTCCCAGGGCACAGAATGGGGACTCCAGTTCATAAGAACATCCTGTGTATTTGAAAATGATGAGAAGAGAGATTTTGAATGCTCTCACCACAAAGAAATGGAGAGTTTGAGACAGTGGCTTCAGTAATTACCCAGAACTGATCATGCAATGTATCACGGAGGGATGGAAGCAGAAGCAGTGGCTCTTAAGTATGGATGGTCATTCTGAATCAGAAACTAAACAAAATATTTTTTCAAAAGGAAAGCTAATATCCAAATACCTGAACGTGGCCACTGGTGCTTATCATACCTTCTGGGGGAACCCTCCAGAAACTGTAAGGAATGTCCAACCATGCATTTCACAGCAGAGAGAGACCCACTCTGTGTACTCCCAGCCTTCTGCAGTCAGGACTCCCCATGGGAGAAAGCACTGGGAAACATCGCAAGCCCTTTGTCTACCGAGCACTCACTCTGCTCTTTTTTAAGCACTTCCTCTTTCTCTAGGGCCTTTTAAAAGTTATTCCTGCTCAGCTCTTAATTACCACCAGTGAGAGCATAAGAGGAAGGAAGCAAACCACCCTCCTTCTTGAGTGGCCTGGCTGTTTTCGGTCAGATGACCTACTGGATCTGCAATTGACGCTCAGTGCAGAAGTCCATTGAGCTGTTCCATGTTGTAATCACCGAATCACATCTCTCAGCTTTGACTTTAAAGAGCCAGTTTGTGGGATGCTTTGTGATGTCTGGGGGAGAGTGGTACCCTCCATTTCTCTGTCATCTTTCCTGACCATATGCTTCCTCTTACATTAAGTGTGTTTTGTTCGTTGAGGAAACTGCCCATTTTCACGGTTTATAATTTCTTAAGAACCAGGCTGTGTACAATCAAAACACCAAAACCCCCATTCCAAATTTTACAACTCTTGCAGAAATATGACACTAATAAGCAAGCTTGTCTTCAGTCTCTTTTTAGTGTGTCTTCACACCCTCTGCGTCCTACCAGGAATCTATGATCTTTCATGCACATGGAGGGCTTTCATGGAATAGAATTCTTTGGCTTGCTTGTTTGACACATATGGACTACAGACTCCCATACTTGCATGCTTTGTGAGTCATGCTCTGATCTACCTGAGTCTGGGAAAATTAAGTAGGAGCAAAGTTCCAGTCCAAGCCTCAAACTTTGATCTACAGTTACGAAGTCATCTAGTGACGCAAGGACCTTTCCAAACAAGGCCTCCTTACACTGTGGCATGCATGCCTCCCATAAGTTCATCCATAGGGCAAAATCACTTTAGCATTGCTTTGTTTTCTATGACAAATTTTCTTCGGTCATAATTATGGAATGAAGTAGATTACAATTACAGTCAGAAGTGAAGAACAGAAAAAAAAGAAATGAAGGACAGTGAGAACTTTCTTCTATATTGAGTTTAAAGTAAATACTAATGCCGGTAAAAGCAAAATAAAGTAAATATCACAGAGAGAAATGATTAATTTCAATTGCATGATATATTTTTGAGAGGAAAATTTGTTTACATATGTCTGTGAAGTAAATAACCATAAATTTATTTCTGTTCCCTAGCTCTGATTCCTAAAAATTTGTCAATGGCTGTGAGAAATCGGTCTTATCATATTCATCTATAATAACTTTGCTCATCTTTGCTAGCAGTTGGCTGAGGACATTCCATATTAACTTTAATTTTTATTACATTTTTCATTTTTTTCCTCTTGATTAAAAAGTTAATTAATTTTTAATATTTTGTGCTACATTTATTTATTCATGTGTTTGTGTGTGCTTGAGCACATGCATGCCACACATGTGCAGAAGAAGACACTTGTAGAGTTGCTGCTCTGCACTGGATGGGTCCTGGGGATTGAACTCAGGTAGTCAAGGCAGAGTGGCTATCATCTTTCCCTGCTGAGCCTTCTTACTGGTCTGCATACCATAGCCAATAGTTGTGAACTCTGTAAAGCTGCAGAAAGTCATGTGCAGAAGGCTCTGATAGTGTCTTCAGTTTCCTTGGTCTCTGCTGAATTATACTTCACATCAGTGAGGTCTTACCATCTGTGGGAACACATAGTTTCATACTCAACTGACCACATTCAGTGGCTCCAGTGGACACTGGGTACATGAGGTATATATCTCTTACAAATAGGAAAAACGCTTCAAAATGAACTTGCACATCAGTGTGGATGCAGCGGCAGAGCTGACATCATAACCCACTCGAGGATTTAACCATCATTGAACTGTTTTCTGTCCACCAAGAGAGTGCCAGTGATCCTGTTTTTGCACTATTTATAACTTGACACAATTTCTCTGAAGATAAATCAATGAATTCTGAACCTATGGGTAGGAAATAAAACCATTTTCTAAAGGAACAGCAAGTCTTTAACACAAGATTGAGATGTGGGGGACTCTGAGTCCAATCCCCATAACAGTAAAACAAAACAAGCAAGAGGTGACTGAAAACAGGATTGCAACTGGACACCACTTTCACCAGAATCAAAGGGGAGTACCAAGTTCCGGCTGGCCAAAACACCCAGTTGGCAACAAAGGTGCCATAAACCTTCTCAGCATTGGACATGATTTTCATTTGATGGATTTTATCAGCGGCTTTTAGGACCTTCTGACCCATTGCCAGATGTTTCCATTATCTTAGCAGGGGAGATTTAACTTGGCAATCTCATGTTTGGGAAACTGAAGACTTAGTTTTTTACCAAATTCTTAAACTGATTATAAAGTTTCCCATTTTCCTGCCCTCCCTCCCTTCCTCCCTCCCTCTGTTATTTTATTTATTTATTTAGGCCCTGGAAATTAAAATTAAACCTATGACTTTGTGCACACCAGGCATACTTTATTTTTAAAGTGCAGATGTGCGCTCCCTTATGACCTGCTCCTAGGAAGCCCACTCCTACTGACAACCCTCCATACAAGACTGCTCTGTCCTTTTCCACGTAGCACTGCTGGTTTAAGGAGTGAATCTCCTCCCTCGGATGGTCTCATCCAAGCCTATCATCCTCCACCCTCCGCTGCTGTGAATGACCTGCAACTCTCTTTCTGCCAAGGTTATTGCTGTTGGTTCAACCAACACGACCCCTCTGTGCAACAATATGCATCTCTTACCATTTCTTCCCTCCGGAAAACATGACTGTTTGCTGTACGCCACCGTCAGCACCTGGGCCACCATCAGCACCCAAGTGCATTTCTGTATTTCCTTAACAATTTCTCACGGAGACTCCTGGATGTGGCTTCCCTTTTTCCTAAAGGACTGGTTCAGCCCAAGACAAATGTTATTATATGTTGCTTTCATCTCTAAGTTTAATAACAACTAAAGGGAATGTAGCCTATGTTAAGTTGGGAGCATAGGCCCCAGCCCTTCGCATCCATCCCAGCCCCTAAGCCTGGGAGTTGTATTGGTCTGGACTCCAAAACCCAGTATGCCAGGTCCTGACCCCTCTCTGGGGGTGGGGGTCAGGACCACTCGCACAGGGTATTTAAGTGAGCGCCCAGAGGAGAAACACGTGGTTTTGGGCTTGCATGGGCTCCCTGCTGTCCTGTCTCCCAGCCATGTGCTCAGCCACCCGAGAGCATCATTCTTAATAAAACGATGGGCATTTTGATTTGGTTTGATTCGACCTAATTGGATTTCTTGTGCCAGTGGAGCTGCCCTTTTCTTATTAATTTTACTTAACACCCTACTTTATTTCTTTTTTTTTCTTTTTTTAGAATTTATTTAAATATTAAAAATTTCTACCTCCTTCCCTCCTCCCATTTTCCTCCTCCTTCCCCCTCCCCCTCCCCCTCCTTCTCCAGTCCAAAGAGCAGTCAGGGTTCCCTG